>CM061042.1:29705490-30003741 GCA_030762985.1 Adelphocoris suturalis
GGGGGGAACTGCTTGAAGTTATTGCTGCTGCGATGTTCTGGAAGTCTTATATATTATGCACTTATGCTCTTCACTAATCACTGGCAATTAGGGGTGAGGAATATTTACCTAAAGGCCGCTACACACGTTCCTTTCCTACCTCCTCAAAAAAGGAGCCACACCCACAAAGGGGGTAGTGAAGGAACGAGTGAAGGAGGGAGGAAAGTAGGAAGAAGCTCCTACGTAAGAAGGAAGGAAGGTCCAGCCCGTCCTACCTTCCTACAAAGGAGCTTCCCCCATTCTTTCATCCTCCATGGAGGAGCGTGTGGAAGCATTTTTTCTTTCCTTCCTTCCTTCCTACTTTTCCCTGTTTTCCCTACCTTTCGAAGAAGTTCATCGTTCGTTTTTGTTCTCCCCCCCCCCCCCCCCCCCCCCCCGGTCAATTTGCCTTGGTTTTGAAATGTCTGATGAAAAAGGAGTGTTAAGTCAAATTATTGACTTATTAAAGCAGTTACCTCACTTGTGGGATCAGAGCCACAAACACTATATGAACAAGGAAAATTTTCCCAACAAAAAGGGAAATTTCCCCACAATGGGACACACTGAATGACCGTGGGCACGAAGGAAAAAGGTGGAAGAAAGGAACGTGTGTAGCGGCATTTAAATGGAAAATCTAGGTAAATATATCCATTATATCATGAGTTCATAGCTTCAACAGGTTTTGAAGAAGGAAAATTTATTGCAACCCTAACGTAACTGCTTTAAATAACCTAATACTGTCCAGTAAGTTAATACCATGGAAGAAGCTAATACCAGAAAAACCCTATTACTGGTTGAGATCTGCTTCAAGAATGCCGGAACGGGAGCAGGAGTGAAGCTTCTTCTCCTTCCGGTTCCGTCCACACCGCATGGATATTTGATATTTTATATGCATTCATATTCATATTTCACTAGGAAGTAAAATATCCGTGGATTCTGTGATAGCCACTAACTACCTGGCAATAAGTTGGCTGGGACCTAATACACTTAATACTAGGTAATAGGTTACGGAAAACGAATGCTTGAAAGGTGTGCCATCCCCTTAGATGTAATTCCAATCCCCTTATGATGTCCCAAAGAGAATCCCAATCAAATTCCCACTTTGCAACATTCTATTGTGAACAGAAGAGAATTTGGCTCCTCAGGTGATCAGGATGGTTTTGTAGTTTCAGTTGTCTCATGATGTCTCAGAAAGATCCCAATCAAATTTCCACACATTCCGGGTACAAACTGGAAAATTTAGTTTTCCCAGCTGATCAGGATAAAGCCCATCGTTATATTTATCCCTTGATGTTCCAGAGAGACTCCCTAACTCGTTTCCAACCCTATGGTGTACAGAAAAGAATGTAGCTTTATCAGCTGGTCAGGGTTAAACTCGTTCACTCGTCTCTGGTTGATCTAGAGAAGCTCCCTATTAAATTTTAACTGCCTTAGGTAAGCAAGAGAGAATTTAGCTAACTCAGCTAATCAGGGTGAGCCTGTCATTTCAATCGCCTCTTGATGTCCTGAAAGGATCTCAATCAAATTTTAACATCTTAGGGTAAACAGAAGAAAATTTAACTCGTTCAGCTGATAAAGACAGATCAGATCCCATAATCTCATTAATACCTTGATGTCCCAGAGAGATTCCCTAACTCATAATTCCTACGGTGTACAGGAGAGAATTTAGCTCTCTCTGCTGGTCAGGATTAAGCTTGTAATTTTATTTTTGTCTCTTGTTGTCCAAGAAGGGCAATTTCTTGGGGTGAATAGGAGAAAATTTAGCTCACTCACCTGATCAGGATTAAGCTTGTAATTCCAATCCCTTTTTGATTTCACCAGAAGGATCTCTATCAAATTTCATCTTCCTAGGATGAACAGAAGAGAATTTAGCTCTCTCAGCTGATCAGGATTAATCTTGTACCATGATGTGCAATGCTAGACACTTTTTGCCTTCGATTGTTTAACCCTTATAACTCAGAAATATTGAAAAAAATCGGTAAATAAATTCGCAAGCCATATATTCATAAAACTATACAATCATTTTATTTGCTCACAATAAATTTACAAGCTGAAACCAAGACTAGATTTCAAAATGAGAAAAACAAAAATCCAAACTAAATCATACATAAATAATAATCCCTCAAAACGCACCAGCACTATTGCAGAATACAAGAAATATAATTCTGGAACGAAGTTCAAAAAAACAATTTATGAATGGTCCGCGAATTCACAAAATATTTACAATAGTGAAAGTGCATGAAATATTTTTTCATGTCTCAAAAATATGATAGTTTTAATTGGAATGCCATAGGTAATTAATTAGTGGAATGACATCAGTTAAGTTCATAAATAAATAGAGAATAGTCAAAATCAAGTAGGTACCTAATATTAATTATATAGTAAAATATGAATGTTTACATAGCGAGATTTTCAGATGATTATCACGATTAGCATGAAAGTACTGAATCAGTTCGTAATTTTCAAAATCGAACAGTTGAAATTAATAAAACAAAAAATATAATATGATTAAAAGGAAACAATAAGGCGGATAAATTGTGCCTAATTGACTTTAAATGTCAAACATTTTATTACAGAACCGATTCAAATTAAGTATACAATTGAGTGAACAAACACGAATATACCCAAACTTATAAATTAAAATCAGTACGTTACGAATATATACAAGAAGGGTGGGATACTAAGATTTGGCCAACAACATTGTTCGAAGTGATACGAATTTAAAAAAAATATTGATGGAAAAAGAAAAATTAACGGATCACAATATGTTTCAGGTGGCAGATTGAACTGGGTAACAAAGAACTTATGTAAGCAGAAGGGGTTCTAAGATCGTTTACTACCTATATTGAATTATTTCATTATTGGAATACCGTCTGAGGTTAACTGCTTTGAACAGAAGAGTTTGACTCTAAAGCTGGGTACGCACTTGAACAAACGTCCGTACCGATCCTCGAACCGAACATTTCGACTCGAGACATCACCAGCCCTCCGAACATTGTACGATTACAAATTGGGTTTGGAGAGATCGGGTGGATAGAGCGTAATTCTGGTGGTATTGAGTTCTTGTCATGACATCGTAAGAGCAAGTGGCAGCAGCCACTTCAGCGGCCCATTCACGATCCTGCTGCAGGTGTCTTGCGAGCTCGTCGGATGGGTTTCCCATCGGACCAACCTGCTGTCTGGGGTCCCCCACCCTATCAACCTGCTAGGTCCGAGCGTGTGTGGAGTTTCCGGAAGACCTTAAATAAGGAGCCATTGAAGAATGAAGAACGCAGAAGGTAAACACAGAATACCATATACCTACTGGTGGGAAACCTTCGGTTAGAGCTGGGAATGACGGGGAATGGAGAACGCACTCTGAGGCAGGAGAGCGAAGAGGGGAACTTCGTTGCACTCCCCATCTCCTGCAGCAGGATCGTGAATGGGCCGCTTTACATTTTTATTGATATATAGTGAGAAAAAGGAAGGAAAAACTGCGTTGGTGTATAGACAAAATTTTATAAAATTTGCAAAGTTTATTGTAATAGTGTGGGTGGTTTGGGTCCCACAACACTTCGTAATCTTTGTTTATGTAAATAAACTGAAGGGTGTACTTCGTCCCACTCCATATATACCTCGAAACAAATATCAAACGTCCATACCACGTTGAAACAAAACTACGAAACGAACTGGTACAATAATGGCAATAATGCACAGTATTATAAGAAGAGCGATGACAGGCGGTGGAGGGGGATCACACCATTGACCCATCCACACTGTACTCTGAGAGATATGAGAATGGGCGACCAAGAATTCTTCTTCCTTTTTAACCGTAGTGAAGACATGCGGGGTGGTGACCTCTCCTTGGTCACGTCTCATGAGTGCCAACTTAAGAAGGAAAATTTCCCAACTAAGCCAGGCCCTCAGTTTCCGTCTAGTCTCACTTGTGTTAAAACGTCGTCTTTGCATACTGTCACTGACCTGCTACCAGCTCCCGTCTTCCCCAATCGTTTTTATAAACGCACTTTGCCTCATTGGTTTTCATCTCAGCTTTTCATTGGACTACACATCTGGGTTACTGAATTAGTTTTGTCAATTTTCGGTACTAATTTAGTTGCACCTAATAATTTCACGACCTCGGACGAAATGGCATCTCAATCTTTTCCGACAGATGAGAGGTCACTTGATTCTCACTCATCCTTGAAGGCGGAAAAGCCTCTAAAATCACAATTTCGCTGCCTGGTTTTTTGCACCTGGAACTACTGCCAGAAAGAAAAAGAGCACCACAGACCACTCAAGAACATCAGTAAAGTTTCAGGAGTTAGCGACGCAACAGGCCTTAGCAAGAGATTTTTCGGATTTTGGATGAAGCGAAAAGTGGTTCCTTTCAAATTAAATACCGCTTGGATATTACTGGTTCCTATTTTTCTTTTTTCTGAATAAAGTATTCAAACATTATGGGTATGCGTTGATTGGGACCTTTACATTCGTCCCTCGTCTAAAAAAGGCAGGTTAGAGAAGTTTCCCTCATTTGAAAGGGAATTATTCTCTCTCAACGGTAATACTGTTTCCCTCAGGGTGTAGATTAGTGGAATGAGGGCCGTTCGAAGGAGAGGGGTACATCATCCGTTTTGTACAGATCGGCCAACATTTCTGTGCGTGCGACCAGAACTGGTCGGGTCTAGGCGAGGGGGTTGTCGGGGGTACTTTTGTGAAAACGGTAGTTTTCATTCTGTCAAGAAAGTAAATAAATATAGAATATAGGCTTTGTACAATGCGGAGAACAACAGGCTATGTTTTTAGTGCGGCTAATAGCGAAACGTCCGTGCGCGCAGAAATATTGGCCCATCTGTAAACCCTCCTTGTCGGCTAGTCCCATTCTCATACCTCTCGCACTATAGTCTCATTCTGCTCCGAACATCTCATTGATACACCCAGGAAAACCCCAAAACCCCCAACAGGTAGATAGGTTCTGTATCGTGCCTCCTTACCTTAATTTCTTTGAAGTTTTGCTGCCCCGAACCTCGGATTTGTTCAGTTCGGAGGAACGTTACAAAGGTTTGTTACAATTGCGTACATGGCTTATTAGGTTCCTACTCTACACCAATTAACAAAGGCTGGCAGTGTCCAAAAATTATCAAGTATGCAAACTCAGCAGCTTGAAATACCTAGACAGATTTTAGATTAGGTAGGTAGTTACCTGAAATTATTTTAGTTAAGTAGTAATGCTTAGCTAGTAATGTAATCTTCTTGAAGGTTACCTATAAGCAATAGAATACTCCAGGGATAGTCAAAAGGAATAAAAACTGTTCAAATTAGCATGGTATGCACCGATCAACCATACTAACCTCCTAATCAAGAAAATAAACCTGATTATAATCAGCATCAACAGTACCTACCAAATAGATAAGGAGTTATCCATCAGCCGACATTTTAAATTTATAACAGTGTGTTGGGACTTCTGCTGAATCTAGCAATATAGAGTAGAGTGAGTAAATTAAACTGTTGACAAATGACAATACATAGGTGGGTAGGTAACAAAAATGTTATACTACCGATGATTGTTGCTGAATCTTTATCTTTTGATAGGTATTGGAATAGAATTTGCTTCAGGAATTGTTGAAAGTTGAAAAATCATTCAACTACTTATGATCACACACATAAAATTACTATAGAAGACGTGAAAAGGAAATTGTTTACATCACCTGTCGAAACATCATGGCAAAAGTTATGTAAGCTGCAATATAACATGTCAATAGCAGCACAGATGTTAGGTAGGTATGTACCTACCAGTCAAAATCACCAATAGGTATAGAAGGGGTATGGATTGAAACAGTTGAATTTAGAAAACGCTAGCTAGTAGCAATTACAAAGTTCTTGAATCTTATCAAGAGGGAATCCTCTAATCAAGTTCTAAAGGCCTTAATCAGGGTCTAATTGTGTACCTGACGGAATCGTCAGCGAAACAGCTGATTTCGGTGCTGAAAGAATCAATGGAGACCTTGGACAGGTAGATGGATGTTTCAAGATGGATGTCTGGTCCTCCCAGCTCGCGCATCTGTTACTGCACCCCAGAGCTCGATGATCATGTCATCAGTGAAGGAAAACTCTGCCAGGTCGCTGGAGTCAACCGCCTCAGCAAACTCCATGGTGTTGAGTTTGCCATCTGCAGCTTCCCAGATTTGAGTGGCTGCAACAAATTGAGCGCGTTTTGAATATTAAAAGAAATTTTGGTTACTATTGTCATCATGTTACTCCAATCCGAAAGAAGCTTACAGAGCAACCTCAAGAGCGCTCTGAAATTCCCTACATCGCAGCGAAGAGACGCAAGTGACCATCATAGCCCAGTGGTGCCAAAAATACCCCATACCGAGGAGGCTGCGATTGACCAATAGAGGTGGGCTTCACATACCATTGTTCGAAATTTATTGTAAAATGTCTGAACTGTTCATAAAGAAACTCAAACTATCCTGACAGCAGTCACTTAATTTATTTAAATTAGGTAGGTACTGATAATCCATGCATCATCATTGTACACAAACTTATTAACCCTGATACACCTACTTCACCTGCACCTATTGGATATCAGATAAAAACAATTTCTGAGTAAACCATAAAAAGCTATAAACGAAGAAGAAAAGAGTATATATATTTACCAAGTTCATTGTCATTGATCCCCATAAAGTTCTCCAGCAGTCTGTTGATATTTTCAATCCCCAAATCCATTTCTTTATCCGGCTGAAACCAGAATTTATATTACAATTTTATATTTAACAATTGTAATACTGATATTTGTAATACCTATATTAATTCAGGGGCTGCCCCATCCGGAGGTCCTGGGCTTACACTACATAGAATGAATAAAACGTCTGACAAGTTGGGTGTGGCCCATAACTTCCTCGTTTACCTATCATGAATGTACAAAACATTGAAAAGTTTGAAATGATCTTGAAAAATTCTATAACGGAAAAGAGTAAATCAAGAAGTAGCGTGAAATGTCATAATTGGTCAATTAAGAAACGAAAAAATGATACTCAATGTTATTTACGTTTGTGCAAGCGCAGAATCAACTGATGAGTTGAAAACAATGAAATAGGTACGGGACCATCTACAACCTAAACCGCGCATTCGCTGACAATTTGATCAAAATCGGGTGAAAATTGAAAAATAAAATGGAACCCATAAAAACAAGTTTTTAATGTAACTCTTTCTTTTTCTCATGTTCTCGGTTAATTTTATTGTTGTTTCAATATTTTGTAGTTTCTTGGCAACAGTAAATTGAAACAAAATCACATTCATAATAACAAATTAAATTGACAAGGAAAATCATTTAATATTTTATTGACCCGGGATTCGTTGTCATTTTATGCAGACGTTCAATAGTATCCTTCTCCTCCCTCCTCCTCCTCCCTCATTCTCCTCCCTCCTCATCCTCCTCTTCCACCTCCCTCCTCCTCATCCTCCCTCCTCCTCCTCACTCCTCCTCCTCCTCACCCTCCTCCTCCCTACAATACACAACACCTGTAAGGTGTCCCATATTAAATTTCAAATTTTCGAAAATTTATAGTATAACTAACTTTTTCTTCGCGAAAATTTGATAGATTAAAATGTACGCCAGCATGAACTCGTGTGCAAAATTTCAGATCGATTGGTTATCGGGAAGTGGGTTAAAAATCGATCTGAAATTTTGTCTCAAGCAAGAAAGCAAGAAGAGAATCGAAGTATTAGAAAGAGTTAATAAAGTCATTCCAAGTATTACTCATTGGCGCATGCGCAGTACTATTAATGATACAATCGTGTTGAAAGTGATATGAGGTAATCAAGTCATCTTCTTCCAACTATCATCCAAATTAAAGCGAAATCAAACGACTAGAGTGTGAAAAAATGGAGCATAATGGAATTTACGTTTGCTCATGCGCAGAATTAAGTATTGATTCGGCAACAATGAAACTGACAGGGTGCCATCTACCCCCTAGCCGCACATCCCCTGAAAATTTCTTCCAGATCGGATGAAAACTGTAGAAAATAAGATTGTTACAAGGATTTCATATTGGCGCATGCGCAGTAGCTATTAATAATACGATCACGTTGAAATTGATATAAGATGATCAAATTGTCATCCCCCGACTATCATCCAAATTTGAGCGAAATCGGACGACTAGGGCGTGAGAAAATGATGCTTGGTAGAATTTGCGTTTGCGCATGCTCGGAGTGAGGTATGGAGTCAAGAACGGTGAAACTGAAAGGGGACCGTCTAAACCCTAGCTCGCACATCCCCTGAAATTTTCATCCAAATCGGATGAAAACTGTGGAAAATAAGCTAGTTACAAGGATTTGCGGACACACGACAGACAGACACGCCCCAGGGTGTCCCCCAGATTTTATTCTACAATAAATGTATTTCTACAATTTGGAAGATATCGAGGATAAACTTGGAGAGTGTTTTTGGAGTGCCTGATACGAAGTGTTGAGCAAATAAAAATCTGAAAAAACTCGAAAGTGTTTGGATTACCCAGAGGGGAGGGGAGAGAGGGTATATGATATTTTCCCTTATTTTTGTTGAGTGACACCTCATTTTAAAGGGCTTTTTAGTGCTGGATAAGATGGTGAAGCCAGAATTGCGATATCTTATTCTGTTCTCGGATTAAAGCTGATGAACCATGAAAAAACGCAATTTATTCTCAAGATAAGTTTTTAAAAGAAAAAACGCGTTTTTAATGGTTCGTCAGCTCTATTTCGAGAACAGAACAAGATATCGCAATTCTGGCTTCTCCATCATGTTCATTAAAACAAGGTTTCACTCGGCAAAAAATAGAGAACAACTACTTTTTATGTATGTACCCACGCCAACCCTCCCTCTCTGGGTAGTACAACAACTTTTGGATTTTTTTCTAATTAAATATCTTTTTGATTAAAACATAGAATTAGGTCTCCCAAAAACGCTCTAAATGTTCACCTCGACACCTCAAAAATTGTGGAAAAAATTTTGGTGGTGAGGTGGTTACTTTTGGGACATTCAGTATCTGCAAAATGAGAAAATTAGGAGGGAAGAGGATTTAATTCCTTTCCCTTCTACAAACGAATCGTGGATCCGCCCCTGTATATTATAGCAATATACCTAATGAAAAGAATCGATATCTTCCTTAACATAATATACAACCATAAGCAATGCACTTTTCGATTTTCATTCATCAAAACAATACTAATTTATTAATTATCCCGAGTACCTGTCTACATAGGTGTTATGAGGGTGTTAATTGGGATTTTTGGTTTTAGCATCCATGCCTCTATTATCAAACACAAATTATAAGATGAACCTAGATTCCTGTTAAATCAGCAGGCTAATGACAATAAGCAATCACGTTACACGTATTCTACGTACCACTTCGATGATTTGGGCTTGACCATTGGCTTTGAACCGTAATGTTTCTTTGCCGCTTCCATACCCCTTTTTCTTGCCTTTCTGACTTCCTCTAGCTTCAATGTTACCTAGTAAATACAAAAAGTACATATATGTATAAAAAAATAAAAGCTTTGTCTTAGTTGTGATTACTGTAAAAATTAATTAACCCTTTCAGTCCCGAATTATTTGTAGTGAACAGAAAAATCTCAAATTTCGCACGCGATTTACTATTGGTCTAAGTAAGCTCTGGTAAAAATTTCATGACCCTAGTACCATCGGTTCAAAAGATGTACCATGTACAGTATAGTGCACAATTAGACTAAAGCGGTGCTGTGCAAAATTTCGAATGTACACTGTACTGCACAATGAGACTCAAGCGATGCTAGCTACCCAACCTGAATTCAAACAAAAATTCACAGCAGTTTCAAATTCGAACATAATTATTGAACAATTTTATTGAACAATGAAACTATAAAACTAAAAATAATACCCTTGATCAAGAAATAAGGCAGGGCGAGTAAAGTAAAGACTCTTTTGTACTTTGAAATCACAGAAACACATTGTATCACAAAATTATTTCAGTCTCCATCCCCAAATTTCAAGTCAAACGACTAGGTAGCAAAAAATGCCATTCAAAAAAATTCATGGCTTCACATGCATGCGGCAAATTATAAACAGCACCAAAAACTGACTGTGTACCTAGGTAGGTACACGAAAATCGCGAATTTATTTGATGAATGGCTTATTCATCGTAAACAGCTCTCCTATGATGTCGTTTCTTGGTATTATCGTGCCAAAATTGTTTCCATCCAACGTTCTCCAACATCCACAGGGGTGCTGCTTGACAAAATCTACACCCGTAATCATTCCCAATAATGTCTAGTTACCGAAATCGGCATTATCCCCGCCGAAGTTTTGACGGTCTTCTCATATTTTTGGATTAAGAACATTACGCGATCCACATCGCTCTGGTGCTATTGTACAACCTACTGTACACTACGTTTGAACGCGTGGCAGCGATCCACGTCGCTCTGGTGCTATTGTACAACCTACTGTACACTACGTTTGAACACTTGGCACAACTTCATTTCGCGAATAACCAACTCGATTTTTGCTTCTATAGTAACTAAAGGACGTCTAAAATCAATACCAAGCATAAAAGAGCTGATGGATCGTATTTATATTGCATAAAAAACCAAAAATTGTGGTGCTTGCCTGTATCTTCCATGACAGGCGGGTAGAGGACGGAATTAATCAGCAAAAAAGGCGTTAGTTTACATTATGTGGAACTTGAAGTCACGCTACCGTCGTTGTTAGGGGGTTAATAGTTGCTGTTGAACAGAAATTATGGCCCTAAAACGGCTCTGGTTATGGAAAACAAAGTGAGAAGGTCATGTACAGTATACTGCACAAAAATACTGAAAGGGTTAATTAAAATAAACAATACATCTCGACAAAACATGGAACCGGTTCCTTGGAAGAACAGGAGAGACACTCAGCTGATTAGGAAAGTGCCCATTATTTCAATCGTCTCTTAATGTCCCAGAGAGTCTCCCTATCAAATTTCAACTTCCAAGTTTCTTTCCAGTCTAATAGTGGTTGCAATCATGTTTACCAAACTAACTGGACTGGGAAGGGAGAAACGCCGCCTGATCGACGGCAGATGTCCAATGTAGACATTGTCAAAGATCAAACACCCTAGTATCTACCGTTTTGAGTCAAGGAAACCATGAATGAACCGAAGAATGGTGAATGGAATGATGAAGTAATTAAAGAAGACAAACCGCAAGAATGAGTCCATAATTTCAAACGCCTCTTTCTGTCCCAGAGAGTTTCCCTATCAAATTCCCTTAACCCAGAGAGTTTCACTATCAAATTCCCTTAACCCAGAGAGTTTCCCTATCAAATTCCCTTAACCCAGAGAGTTTCCCTATAAAATTTCAACTTCTTAGGGATAACAGGAGAGAATTTTGCTCACTCAGCTGATCATAAAACAGCCCATAATTCCAAACGTCTCTTAATATCCCAGAGAGTTTTCCTATCAAGTTTCAACTTTCTAGGTTGAACAGGATAGAATTTAGCTCACTCAGGTCATTACGAAACAGCCTATATCCCCAAACTTGATGTTCAAGAGAGTTTCAATATCAAATTTCAACTTCTTAGGGAGAACAGGAGAGAAATTCGCTCACTCGCCTGATCTGAAATGAGTCCATGATTTCAAACGCCTTTTAATGTCCCAGAGAGTTTCCCTATCAAATTTCAACTTCTTAGGGAGAACAGCAGAGAAATTTGCTCACTCAGCTGATCAGGAAAGAGCCCATCATTTCAAACGTCTTTCAATGTCCCAGAGAGTTTTCCTATCAATATCAAATTGCAACTTCTTAGGGAGAACAGGAGAGAATTTAGCTCACTCTGCTGGTCTAGAAAGGGCCCATCATATCAATCGTCTCTTGAAGTTCCCAGGGTGACTCTCTACCAAATACTTTTAGTGAATTCATTAAAAACTGTACCTACTGCCCATCACCATAAATAATAATGACTTCTATGAAATGACTCTTTGGTTGGTTCCTTGGTGTCGCGAATTTCAGACTAACATATCCAGACTTATCCATCATATTTGAAATAACAATGTTGGTGAATAACGTATATAGCGTAGGTATCTACCAATATGAAGGCATTGGGATTTAGATGGCATCCGCCTTCACTTTTCACTTGGTTTAATGAAACAAGAAGTACCTAAACCAAGTCAAGTTATTAATGACTTTGAGTGAAGCTCAGTTGCTTTCATAAATTGAGATATTTCTAACGAGTGGTGAACCATTTTAGTCTGATGAAAACTGACGGAGTTACATTTCCCTAGGAACGGCCCCGTTGTACGTGGAAATCATTAAAAAATTATAAAAATGTGTCGCGAATTTCAAACTTACCCCCACAACCAGATTTTGTGATAGAGCCCCCCCCCCCCCCCCCCCATGTACGTTATGTGCCTATTGTAACTAGTTAGTTTTGAAATCGAAAAATTGCCAGTACCTATTGTATATGAACAATATTAAATAGGTACCTAGACATGATAAATATTATCAAGACTTACCAAAACCAGCTCTGATTGGCTCAACGAGCCGCAGAGTGAAAGTGGAGCCAAGAGGGATTTCTTTCAGCATTTTCGCCACTTCAAAGTGCCGTCGCCCCACAACACTTTCATTGTCAATTTTCTCTATGTGGTCACCAACCTGAAATGTAGTACGAATCCAAATTTTTAACGAATATCGGAATTTTCAGAAAGAGTTACATTCTAGTACCTACATCAATACATTAAATCCGACAAAATCCTGCTCTACATACACCTACCTAATGATTTTATTAATTGGGGTTCTTCCCTTTTGGGCGTTGGGAACAATTTGGTACCTTGGGAACATCAACACATTTTCTGAATGGGAACATTTTGGTTAGTCGGGATCATTAGCTACCTTTTCCTATGGGAACATTTTAGGCTGTCACCGGCTGCATGATGGGGACTTTAAAAAAATATTAAATATCAGTTTTAGTAGTAGGGGGTTGTGAAGGTGAGGTGCAGAAACTGGCGACCTCAATCGGTTTTCATTGTTTTACAGGGAAAGTCAGGAAAAACCTGGAATTGTCAGGGAATTTTTGCGTCGGGAAAAGTCAGGGAAATTTCCCAAAAACCACCAAATGTCAGGGAATTTTTTTGAATGAAAACTTGGTATAATAACTTGAAGCGTTTTCAGGTATAACTCCTAAACAATCAAACTTCAATAGCGTACTTTATCATTCTACGTACATATTATTTCATTGGTGAGTTATACGAATGACAAAAATAATTATCAAGAGTGGTGGTTAAATTGTTCAAAAGTAACAATTGTTCAAAAAAGGAATTAAAGGAATAATTGGCTTCCCTAGTAACTACATCACTTAATAAACCATTTCTGAGAAAAATCAACAAAGTATTGAACTAGGGAGAAAAAACCCAGCAGAGTAGTGGATTGATCCAGTGAGAGTCCAAAAACTAGTTTGTACCTATGTATAAGCTAGGACTTCTCAGGAGGGTTAAGGAGGGGAAAATTGGCCCATTGGAATGTGGAGTCATGTGTTATAAATTCACAGAGCAACTTTCAAACGAGCAGTTTTTGTGGGATGGGAAATCAGGACGTTATACTCCCTCTGGCAACGATTGGTGGTAGGTGAAAAAAGCGTGACGTTTTTTGCTGTCGGACGAAAATTTTGAATAATTCCCAGAGCTAAGAAATCCATTTAAGGAAAAATGTACTTCATATATATATATATATATATATATGAAAAAATGTTAAACTCTAGGATTCGTTTCAGAACAATCCCAATCGTTTTTCCTACCCTTTTTTAAAGTGTTGAAAAGCCTTTTATTCTTTTTAATCTCATGACTTACAAACAGTGTGAGTACACCTAGTCAATGTCACGATTCCTAAATGTACCTACTTGAACAAGACCACCATGAAGACATATGTGCCTGCATGTAGCCAAGGTGGTACCCAATGACCCTAACTCCTAAGAATCTTGAAGAGGCCCGACTTGACAAAATAAAACAATGAAAAACTGAATGAGGATGTCAGTTTCCACAACCATCTACTACAAACATGAGAACAACCCAACTACATTATCAGTTTCCATCATGCAAATTTATACCGCATCAATAGTCGACACCGTATGCATATGAATAATTTAATAATATTGCTGTCATTAGGCCCAACCTGTATGTAGTCAATTTTGTCGATGATGCTACCCTCCTTTATCCTTTTGATGAAAGAGTAACCTGCGCCATTGTCAGTAATCGTCAGTCCCAGAGAGTCCTCGGTTTTGGTGATTTCGAATTCCTTTGGTCTACCTGCACTCAGTGACAAAAAAAAAAAAAAAAAAAAAATGCTTCAATCATTCATAAAAGAAAATTGGCAGAAGTGTAACTAACTAAAATAGTCAGCTATTAGCCCCTTGTAACATTCTTGACCTAATCATCATGTCTCCTCTCACATATATGGTCATGATGAGAAAATTTATATTGGGTACCTACCTATATATATTTTGTAGAAGGTACCTAGTAGTAATGATTTTGTTAGGTAATTAATAATTTATATAATTTTTATTTTTTTATTTTTTTTATTATTATTATTTTTGTTTAAGTTTAAGCCGCACCTTAACCTGAAGGGCCATTAGCGGCATTGAACAAGGTGTCTAAAGGGACACTGGAAGTGGCACGATTCTAAGGGGAGCCATGTTGACATCCTTGACTAAAAAGGAGCGCCATCATGGACTCCACTGGCAACAGCAAATGCGAAACACTTAAAGTACGATCGAGCAGTAGAAGTCCACCGAGGGTCTTTCACACCCTTAGTGTGCTCATGTGACGGAGCCCTCCACAAAGAATTTGCTGTTTTTCTGAAACGGGCAGCACATGTCCTGGCTGAAAAATCGAACCATCCCTACTCACTAGTCTCCGGATGGGTGAAATTGAAGGTCTAGTTTGCCATAATTCGAGCTGTTTCTCTTCGTATAAGAGGGACTCGAAGAAAGGATCGACCGTCGGGGCTGGAAGACAGAGCAACTGTACCCCAGCTGGTCGACAATTAATATTGAGATACTTATTTGCCCCCCCCCCCCCCCCCCCCCCCAATCACTACCTACCTTCCATTTACCAAATATTTACACTCAAAGGCTGCCGCCAGGCAAGGATTGTCCCTTCCAGTCATTTCAAGACAGCGTAGACGTCTAATTCTTAAATGTTTGCCAAAGTGTATAAGGCTTCAAATAGCTTCCACCGAACCTTTTCCTTTCAAACGCCGAACAAAAAACTTGAACAATTCTCAGTCACGCATGTTTAGTTACGTAGGTACCTATTTACAAACTCATAAGAGGTAGATACCTACTTACAATTAAATACGTCATCCATATTTGCTAACCTTTCCTGTGCGCGAAAATGAAATCTTCCAGACCTATCTGCCCTCCAAGGAGTTTGGTCATGTCAACTTTGTGAGTGTTCAGCGTGCAAAATAGGATCTGAAACAACAATTTGTTCATCATTAATAACAATATAAAATTAACAGTTTGCAAGCACAATAGGTAGGAAATGTCAATTTTTAACTCGAAAATCATTCAATGAAATTCTTCTCCGTTCGTGTACACGTACCATAAATAAGTAGAGAGGTCTATTAATTATAAAAAGTTCCAGTCATGCAGCATGATCGTATGAGCGAATTTTCGTAAATTATCGTATTGTATAATGTTAAATTGTTTTGAAATTTGATCTTTTTGAGTGCAAGGAAATTGTTAACTATTAATTTTATGACAAAAAACGTATTCTAAATAATACTTTCCTATTGAAATACAGGTTTTGCATTTTTAGCTTTTTTGCTGTTTTTATCGATTTTTTAAAGCAAATTTTAAAGCATTTTAAGTACCTACCTACATTTTTCAGCGTAATTTTGTACATACATTGTTGAATGTTCTATAATATAGTTAATAAACTTCATTCAATGATATTCGCAATATTAATTCGGAAAAATAAATTAACTCTACTACGTGATTCAGTGTGAAAAAATAGACTAAAATCTTGTACTTATTACATGTGGCAATTGAATACCTTTAAAAACTTTGACATTTCACAATTTGCGCACTCAAAAATTCCAGTGATGGGTGAATCATTTTTCCATAAAATTTAATTGATCCCGAATCTGCAATAAAAAATGGGGATTCCAATTTGAAAAACGAGAGTTAGCGGTCGTAGCGCTACAGGGGCACGTGATAATCGAAATCAAATTCACCATAGAATAGTTATAAATATAAGGGGGTGGGAGGGGTTGTTAAAGTGAGAACGCCCTGAATGAAGACACATGGTTTTTATTTATTTTTATGAAGCTGTCTCACTCATCAACTTTTTATTGATGATGCGGGGTCCAAATCGGTCGTAGTTTACTGACGATAAAACTGCATGTGTCACAAACACAAAAATAAATGTTGATGTCAATACCAAAAAAGAGGCGTCTAAATATGAAGGGGCTGACTGGCGGGCACACATTGGCGCTCTGCCGAGCTTCTGGAAACAGGTGTTACATATAACATATTAATGCATAGTTACTGGTATCAATTAACTGGTAGGGAAGCCGCCTTGGTGAGTGGGGCCTGAGTTGGAACCCAGCCAGCATGGAGGGAGCTCCTCTTCTACACACAATTTCTGTTCCTTAGTGTGATGGATGTAGGTTGTTCCCCCTTCTCGTAACTGCCACGTCCGAGGAGATACGAGTACCTAGAGCTTTTCAGCTTTCAAGATATCCTCTGGGTGTAGCAGGCTAACCGTCTCAGCCCTTAGAAGGGGTAACTACTCCATTCCATCAACTCCTTGTCATTTTAGTCAACACATTATTATTCACTGTCAACAAAGATTTTCTGACAAGCCATATTAAATATATTATATATTTCTATTTCATGGCTGAAAATTCTCATGCGATTATTTTTAGTTTATTTCAATACCAACCTAGCAAAACAAAGCCCCCCCCCCCCCTCCTGTCTGTAATCTCTGCATCACAGTCAATTATACCACAAGGGTAACATTTAAGGGTTTAAATTGCCATCTAAAACCTTTCTAGACTCAACTAAACTTTCAACCAGTGGCGGCTCCTGTCTTGAAACTCAGGGGGCGCACAGAGATCAACAAGGGCTATCGCGGGGACGGTAGAAGTGCTTTTATACTAAATACGTACACCAGACACGAGAAATGTTCTCGAATGGAAGACAGAAATTCTGAAATACTTAACCATCAAAGGAGTTAACCCTAGGAATGATTGCAATAGCTGAAATGTATACCCGTTACCCGCCCAGCAAGAACCATCGTGGAGGTGAAAGCAAATTTTTTTTAAATTTGTATTTATTTATTTTAGTGTACAAAGGACCTGAGCCCACCTAGCGTACACCCTTGGAGCAGGGCAGAAATTTATAAACAAAAATTTTTAGTTTATGTAAATAGTACTGAAAATAACAAATAAAGCCAATAACGTAAAAAAAAAAAAAAAAAAAAAAAATTACCAAGTAATGACAAAAACGATATAATAGTGTAAATAAGAAAAAATGACCTATACATGAGAGAAAGAAGAAATGAGAAAAATAATGAAACGCTAAGTAGAAGAAAAGATGGGTGGTGAAAGATGAAAAAAATAAAAAAGAGAGGAAGAAGGGGTCATGAATGAAGAAAAGAAGGATAAATGAAGGAAGTGATTGCTAGCATTCCGTAAAGTGAGCAAGGCATCGTCTCCTGAACACCGAATAGGAGGGAGAATCCTTTATTGCCCTTGGGATAGCGTTCCACAACCGAACACCATTCACTGCAATGGAGCCCTTGAGGGAAGAAGTGTGTTGGGGCATCAGCAAATTTTTAGCTCTGTTAGATGAAGTAGGACAGAACATTCGATCAAGATAGTATGGATGGGAAACATTAATATATTTGAAAATGAAGCATACGAGATTAGTAGCCATTAGATTGTCAATGCTGCAACCCACAAGTGAACAGTAATAAGGGTTTATGTGCTCTCGCATGGAAACATTGGTTATGAAACGGACACAGGAGTTGAAGGCAACCGTAAGACGTTTAGTGAAATGAGCATTTAACCCAGTGCTGAAAACAATATCTGAGTAGGTAAAATACGGCAACACCAGGGATTGAATAAGCGCTCTCCTCAACTCACTCGTCACAAAATGCTTAAAAGGTTTCATGAGGTACAGAGCATGGTAAACCCTACCACAAATGAGTGAAACATGATTGTTCCACTGCAGCTGAGGATCAAACATAATACCCAAGTTTCTTACTTTAGATTGAAAACTGATAGGTTGATTGCTGATTACAGGGGAAGGGATATTTTGGATATCAACAGCATTTTTTGAAAAAACTATAGCTTGACTTTTCTTTGGATTTAATGTGATTCCATTAGAGGAGGACCACTTATTAATATTGGCTAAATCAGAGTTGAGATGGTTAATGGTGGTGGAAATTTCATTAATAGGACACTGGATATACAATTGTAGGTCATCAGCAAATAAAATGTACTTAGAAAATACAATAGAGTTTGGGAGATCATTAATAAATAAAGAGAATAATATGGGTCCTAGAATAGATCCTTGAGGAACACCATATTTGAGAGCTAGAGGGTTGGATATGGATGACCCGACTCTCACTGCCTGAGTTCTGTGAGACAAAAAAGAGTTGATGAGTTTGCAGGAAGTAGCATCAAAATTGTAAAATGTTTTTAGTTTATGGTTTAAGAGGGCATGGTCGACTGAACCAAATCTTGCCATGGAGGGGAAGGAAAGGGAGAGGAGAGGTTCATGGGGAAAGAGAAGGGTTAGTCATCATCTAGATAAATAATGGGGAATATAAAAATAAAATCTATCACATTATAGGGGTTGAACTTATGGACCGAATCAGAACGATTTTTGATTTTCAAAGTTTGCGTTAGTCCCAGTAGTTATGGCAACAGCATCATGGCCAGCATCGTAATCCTGCACTTTTCTTCGATTGACAAATGGGACCAGTTCAACTTGATGAACTCAACTGAATTATTCGTCGTAAAAGTATCTACTCAACTTCAAAAAATCGTAACACTATATGAAATAACACCGGGAAAAATAGAAGTGTGACTGATAAAAATGATAAGAGAAACGGAAAGTACTCGGTGTCGCTACCTAGCGGAGGAGCATACCCCTAAGTATGCTCATCTCGGGATGAAATGAGCTCTCTGAATGGCTTCATAGATTGAATAAATATCAAACAACTTAGCTCCGGATCTCACCCTGCTCATCTGGGTGGCTCTAGACTTCATGATTCGTTCCAAGACGTCCCAAGGGGCTTCCATTTCAAATTTCAGCTTCGTAAGATGGATAGTAAATAAATTAGCTCCAGAGCTCACCTAGCTGATCTTGGAAGATTCAGACTTTACGATTCGTATCTAAACATCCCAAGGCGCATAAATTTCGAATTTCAGCTTCATTGGCTGAATAGTAAATAACTAAGCTCCAGAGAGCTTATTCATCCAAGAGAGTTCCTTCCTGATCTTAGGAGCTATAGACTTTACGATTCGTTTCAAGATGTCCCAAGGGTTTTCCATTTCAAATTTCAGCTTCATAGGTTGTAGCAAACAAATTTTGGCATATGGATTGGAGTTCTGCGAATCGGGCTTAATATTATTTGGTTCCCACATTATAACTCTAAGTGCACTTGCAGAGTTTTGTAAATGTAAAAGAAGTAAGTAAAATAAACAACCATTCCAGGTTGAGGCTTTTCGTCCGACTGCCTCAGGCGTCGCGGGCACCAACAGCTGTCCTCTATATGTAGGATCAGCATTCATTCTGATGATTTTGCTTGAAGCCACTCATTGCCTTGCTCCGTTGAGAGGAGAGGAGTTCACCATACAGAAGAGTGAAAACTACCTGGACGGGAGATCCTTACCTTTGCAGTCACCCATCCATGTACTCACCACACTCGACTTGCCTAACTTCGCTAATCGCATGAGAAACGGTTCATCACAACGCCTTACCTGTATAGAAGAAAAAAAAGTCAACACGACTGAGAATCGCCATCTATTTTAGTATGCCAGCTGGTTATGCAAATCCGGCTCAATCTTAATCAGTTCCCCACATTATAGCCCTTTGTGTGATAACTTGCTGAGTTCTGTAACTGTAAAACTTATTGATTGAACCAGGTTCTATGAAAGGAAGGTGGATTCGGGTGCCTTGGAATTAAAGCTACCCATAACCTCTTGAAGTCTTCATCCAAGTCCCTAATGAACATAAATTATTGCTTAATACACAGATCGCTTTTAAAACTATCATATTTCAATGATCAATCACTATGTGGGATTGGTAAACGTTCTCAACTGTCGTATAATGGAAAAATAGAAAAATATATTTGACCAGTGGAACTCCATGGCAGGGCTGTGGGTGCCAGAAATCATGTCATTACTTTTGACCAATGCCAAAGGGTGACATTTAATGGTTGAAATATTGGGGAAAAAATCAAGATCAATGGAAACAAATTGGAATAAAAGGGTACATTCTGTTGGATTTATGTACGAGGTTTGATGAATCGAATAAGACCATCTGGGTTCATCCGTTTGTTTCCCCATAATAAGGAATATAGAAGGTCCCAGGCCTGTAGGGTGCCTTTGACTGTGGTGACCCCAGGGTAAATGACTGGGCTGACCCAAACTGCTACATTTATGAAATCATCTGGCGTTTCCATAATTACAATTCAAAAAGGTTGCTGCTTCAAAAGATAATAGCTAATACATGCCTCTATTACTGGAGATGCTAAAAACATAAAAAAGGATGCAATTTTACTCATGCTTAGTTTTGAGGGTGCCAAAATAAGATAACACAGCACTATCAACGTAAGAATAAACTAAAAACATACCTCATCTTCATTGACAGCAGCTACTGGGGGGGGGGGGGGGGGGGGGGGGTGAGCCCCCTGGTGTGGGGAAGTACTGTCTGCACATCTGGCCTGGCCGGTTCCCACCTTACTACCATATGAGCCAAGCTCCGCTACTACCCTCAATGAGAAAAAAGAATAGAATGAACCTATTGTGTGAGCTGATCTTGGCACAGTGAATGGGTAGTACATCTGAGCTTTCAATTGTCCCTCTCCATCAACAGACAGGGTGGGGGGTGGTTTCCCTCTTTACCTACTGATCAGGAATTTTCGTTGCGGACAGACGGTAGAGGGGAGAGAGATAAATCATCTCCGCCCTGGTCAAAATGACCGGTGTACGGGCAGTAGGTTAATTCAAGGGCACATTGACATAGGCAGTAGCTATTAGTAAATAGTATGACCCTTTTCCGAATCTTTAAAAAACAATAGTAAACTGAACACTCAAAAATAAAATTCCATTACTAAAACCAATATTATTAATCTCTAGTATCAACTTCCAAATAATTGAAAATGGCTCATCTAAGTATAACCCACCCTAAAAATTGTTACAAAGGTACGGAAAAAGGAGAATATTATTCGAAAGCACAAGCAATCCTTTATTCAACTCTCCACACAGAAACTTTTTTATAAATATCAATTTCATTACAAAGCACCTAAATATTCGAATAAATCAACCTCACAATTATAAATAACGACGGACAAGAAATAAACCGCTAGTATTACCACGAAACAACTTCAAAACCTTTGAAATAAAGCTAGAGGTACTTTAAAGTCTTTAACATTTTTAAAATAACGCTAGATGTATTTATTTTCACAATTTATTGAAAATGTCTTGACTTACTGATTTTCTTTTAAACACATGCACTCGAGTTTTAATATTATATCCTGTTGAAATATCTACACTAAAGAAAAACGATTAGGTATGCTTCCATTTGTTTCACCTATGTAGGTGTGACCCTCTTCAATTACACCTATATATATCTATTTACATGTTCACTATCATAATTCAGTCAAACACAAATTGACTATTAAGTGCTTTTATAATCTCATGAAAGGAAATTATTGATCATAAAAATGTATGCGACATTAACGTGGTTATACAAATTAATGTTTACCTATTTTGAAACAACTTGGAACAAATTATCCTATTGTAGATTTGTTGTTACTGGGCTGTGGGGAATTATTGCAAGAGCCTACAGCAGTGATATTCTGTCAACATGAATAACTACATGCAGAGATGAGCATCATTATTATGAAAACGAATTTATTCCCACTTAAAGCGAATACAGAAATATTCACAACTATGGATATTTACCTATTCAAGATGAGATGAATATTTAAAGGTACAGACGAGTGTAAATTATTAGACTCGCTCAACAGAAAATTCCATTTACACGTGTACGGTGTACATACAGAAACAGCTGATATAAATTTCCCAAACATCCACTAGTGTGGTTTGGTGATGTTTCATCACTCATCCCAAGCCAGAAATCTGATCTGTGGTAGATAAGGTGTCACACATAAGGGTGGGAGGGTAGTAGCGACTCCTCCTCGATAGGTGCCAGACAGTGGCCAACCCTTACTGCGGCTGTGAATTACTTTCCCGGTTCTCTTCTTACCACTCTGTTATCTTATCTCTTTCAACATGGCTGTCTAGTTGTCAAATCACGTCTCTCCTGTTCTCCGCTATCAAATCGTCAAAAAACACTGTCTTTCCTCGGAGTTTTAAAGTCAAATATAGATTAGTTGGTTAAATAGATCAGAATGCTGTGTGTAGGATGGTCTGGATGCTCGCATCTCAAAAATACAAAACATCAAGCAGTCAATCACTTGGTAAAACTCAAGATTAGTTGGTCATATAGGTCAGAATGATGTGTACAGTTTGGTGGTCTGGATGCTTGCAAGCTCGCATCTCAAAATTTAAAATAAAAAATCCTAAATCAAGCTTTTTAGTAAAATAAGAACAGATTGGTTGGACAAATAGATTGAAATGACGTATAAAACTATATTTCGGATGCTGAAGTGTAAAGAAAAAAAAAAAAAAAAAATGGCCACACTGGAATTGAACGGAGGACCTTCAACTCGGTAGCCTGTAATGCTATCCACTGGACCACGGCCGACCTTACTCTTTGTTGAAAAATAACAGTACTTCGCTACTCAGTAGGAAATGCTTTTGAGGGAGACCACTGAAAAGATTCGTGGACGCTGTAAGGAGAGCGCCACTGTTCGGCACCCGCGAGAGTGATATACTTCTGAGGGAGGGTGGGGTACACACAGAAACCGCAGATATACCTTCCCCAAACATCCACCGTAAAACTCACATACAGGCTCATTACCTACTGATCTCAAGAAATCGAAAAAAAAAATCAGTCTAATAATTTGCGCACATCTGTACATCAGTGGCTATGATCAAAATCGCAAAATGATTTGAGAATATGGTCAATAACAGAAAAACCAGCGGATACAAACGATTTCAATATTTGTTTGCTGAACCTTTCCAATACTCTACTAGATGAAGGCATACTTTGCAGGTATGTAGGATATTAGAGTAGAAATATTGTGTAGAAATGAAAAACACTTCATACATTCAGAAAACAATCAAATCATTGAAATCATAAATTGCATTTGTTTCAAAGCCAATAATTGTTAATAATTATCACCAGAAAAAGGAACAATTTGTATAGAAACGAGCTGAGGCAGATGGCTTGACACGTAGGCTGCCTAAAACAATTACTTTTCTATGAAACATTTATTTTGAAACAGCAATATTTGAAGGGGTATATATTGTAAATATCCTTATTTTAATTGCTGTTGTCTTATGACAACGTTTTCTCTGAATAAAGCCATATTTCCAGAAATGTGTGTAAAACTTCACAAGTTCAATGTATATTTCTTAATTTTTACTCAAAAGTGATGGTATTAATTTTTCAAATGGTATGAAGATACCGGATATTACATTGTTGCAATCGAATTAAAGTACTAATATTTATAATCAAAAAATTAAATCGCTGTGAGAATAAATACGTAATCATGTTGAAACTCATGTTCATCCATGACTACATGTACACCGGAATTACAATCGAAACTGTCAATTTGCCAACAAAATTACAATCGTTACAACGACATTAACAATACAATATGTGAATAATTGTGGCATTTCTGATTTACATGAAATTCAAATTAAGAATGATCTGACGTATATTTACGTGGTATACATTTCAGGGTAGATGATTGGGGTGCCATCTATTTCATGAGATAAACTGTTTGGAGTTAATAATATGTCAACCATGTCCTCGAAATCGTTAAGAGTTGTAAACATAATGCATGTATAGTAAAATTGTATTAAGAATTAAGATACACGAATATTAACGTGAGATACTTATTTCTTTGGTGGCAGTAAGTGGGAAATGTTGATAATAACCTATTTCATGACGCAAAAGAGGGAAGATACTGCAACCAAGGATAATGGGATATGTGTGAATGTAGATCCGTAATTGCGCATGCGCAGATGCTCCCAGAGTTGGAGGCAACCAGTATCATCCTGATAAGAAAAACTAAAATGCGAGAACGTAGTTTATAATTAGATTTTTTTGGATTTGCTCCAAAACAACTTCAATTAATTCACAAGAGTTGCGTTTCGATTAAAGCAGTTATAAACTGTTTCAAATAACTGGTGTAAGTTATCATCAAACTATAAATTCTAGAAATTTTGCTGAAATTCAACGCATACAAGCATCGAGAAAAAATTAAAAAAAAAACACGTCTCTTAAGAAATGCCTCAAGATGTTTAACAATCATAGTTACTGAATTTACACACCAGAAAGAACCATGAAAATTGGTATGCTGGAATGAATTAAGCCTCACACAGAAACTATAGGTATGTAGGTACAGTATTTTTTCATAATAATCTTCTGGGGTTTAGTTCTTCGAATAACTAGTCAAATATATAAATTGTGATTGCCTATATTGGGAGGATGTGTTCAAAGCTCATGTTAGGGACGGGAGTAAACAAAAGAACGAGTTTGTGGTTTATATGAGAGAATAGTCAGTCCACCTTATCGAGAAATCCGATAAATGACATCGGTCGACCCCAACACGTGACAATAAGTTAGAGAGTCCATAATGAACGTGAGTGAGATTAGATAAGTAATGCAACACAGAATGGACATTTCACAATAGAGGAAAACGCTTGGAGCTGAGAAGAACTGAATATGGTCACATAGTAGATTTATGCAGGAAAATAAATGGCGGTATTTTGTAAAACAAAGGGGTATAAAAAAAGGCTTTTGGAGTAGGAGGCTTTTGTGAAAGGTTTTGAAGGGGACTCCAAAAGTCAACTCCGAAGTTTCCATTCGCATTAAAAATGTCTGAGATTTCTAAATGAATTTGGGTACCAGATATTTGGGTGTGTGCGGGCATATTCGCAATTCTAGTAACCACCATCATGAAATGGGCATGAAAAAATGTATAGTATTTTTCGCGTTCACTCTGAATTTGGATGGTCTATGAATATTATCATCTTCAACGCAGATGCAAGGCATTTCTTGAACTCCATTTTTCTACAGAACAACTTGACACCAAAGAAGCCCTCAAAAACCACTAATGCTCTGAATATGACAGACTGACTAATTTCAACAAGACCCCATTTTCCCCAGATTGGTAGGTTTATGTGGTTTTATGATCGGTTGTTTGTGTGCTCCAAGTATTAGCATCTAGGTGTATTAAAAAGTGTTGACTTGAGGCACCCAGTGTCTACCAAATGTGATATTGTGTTCCATAATGATGAAATCTCTAACAGGCTGATCCTTCCTAACTAAATTGACGTGAATGCAACGAGTGGTTTAATATGATAAACATGGTTGAGGTGATTTCACGAGGGAAGAAATGACAAATGTTGAGTGCATTGACTGTAGCAGCGATGACGAGTCAATGATCTCAATGAGTCAGACAAAGTTACATATCATGCCATAATGTGACAGTAAAGAATATTACATTTCTGTAAAACACTGTCCAAATACATACATTGGTTTGCGCCTGTTAGAACTTTTCACTGAAGGTATACAGCAAGAAGTGGACGCGAACGTCATGCTTTGGATATAACAGGAGCCAGTATCAAATGACGAGATCATGATTCTAGAAAACATCGAACAGGAGGAGCAAGTGGCTAATGTACGTTACGTTAACTAGCGCTCCGAGTGATGAACTCACGTACTACTATATCAACAAAATGCTGTACACGAAAAAACTTGTACTGAACTATCGTTTATTCAAAACAGAATGGCAGTTAGAAAGTTCTGTTTTACTAATACACTCACAGGAACGACTGCTGATGGAAGGGTCGACTACTTGGGTGTCTGCCGTTAGACTCCCGACCATCATAGAATGTGAAAATAACTTACATTGGACTCCAAAGCGAACCCAGTACCTCTCGCAATCTTTGGCATTGGGCTCCCAGCCGAATCACAACAGATTCAGCTATCCTTATCAAGTCTTCGTAAATATTGGCCGTAAAGTTACAACTATGGAAGTAACTGAATGTGTTGCTTGAGGCACTCGGTATGGAAAAGACGTTATGTTAAGTTAGAAATAGGCGTCTTGTACATCCCTCGTAATCTTGTTGATGTGCTCAATGTTGTAGTAGAGAACCTGGCAACTTTGGAACTGCCATCCCGTTTTGAACGAACTATAGAATTGATTAAACCTGACTAATGGAATGAGCCAAGGAAGTTGAATGGTTGCTATGGCTTGAAACCCTTATCAAGATTTGTATTTTAGCCTTTGGTTAAGGAGTTGCTTAGAGCGCCACTCCTAAAGTGAACTTAAACACAATGGCCTGTAGCTTCTTTTAAATCTAGAACTTGCGACATGAAAGAATAATGCGATTCTACCAAGGAGATATAAGGTTAACAAGGTTTTATCCAATGAGTTAATAATATAATAAACTATATTATGGGCTGCAAAATAACAATTATTGTTTGAAGTACTGCACCTAGCGCCAAAATCACCATAAATTAAGAATTTTCTTCAAATCATTGGTACAATTTCAACGGTTACAAAAAGATCAGAACTTCATAACTACAAATACTCTACACAGTTTGAATTGCAAAACAAAAATTAAAATATATCTTGTCTATGTCTTAACACAAAATGGTAAACTGGGGGGGGATATGATGGGGTGATGATAATAATATTAATCTAACAAAATTATACACTCACCATTATATCACTGCATCTACCACTGTAAACATATTTCACTATAGTTTATGGCATAGAAATTCATTGCGTCTTGCAAAGAAATTCTTCATCAAATTTGGAATCTTCCAAATCTAATTTCTCAATGGTATATTCCAACATCGATCCCAAACATTTTTCTTCCAGTTTTCAGAATTACAGAAATGAAAAATTAAAGAGAACTCAATTGTGAAATTCTCAATTGTGTACGTAAATTCGTGACTTTGACCTTCCAGATAAGTACTATTCCTGTAAATGAAAAAAGCGAACAACTAAACATTCGTTTTAAAGAAGAAATTCATCGTACCAATTAAGGGTAGTGGACAAAATAAATATAACATAAGAATGAATGGATGGGGAGTAAAGCAAAATCTCTGAACTAAAAAATTAAATTAAAATACTTAAACATTGCTTATGACAAGACCTTAGATTGCGAAATTCCGGAGCAACGTGTCTAAAGAAATATTCCTACGACGAAAAAAGTGTATATAATTCAACGATTAATGAAGGAACAACTAATAGAATCGTCATACGTCCAAAAAGTCTTTGAGGAGCGTTGTTCGACGTTTTTCTGCAATGTCGATTTGGTTTTCGAGGTCACCACGGTCCGTAGTTTCTGCCCTTTCGATCTTCCACGACAAGTTTTCGATTTCAGCCTCCAACTGGGCCTGTTGGTACTCAAAAAGCTCCTTTCTGGGACCCGGCTCCATGTAGTAAGCGTAGGGGTAGGTGTACTGGAGCGTGTAGCGGCACTTGGCCAAGAGGGCAGCAGCGTCGACTAGGTACTGCCAGTCGATCCACGTTCCAGACGAGTTCATGACTTTGGCGTTGATCCGGGACTTGATCTTTTCGAGGGTCTCAGCCTCAAGTTTCAGACTTTTCGAGTGGTTTTCCCACCTACAATGAAATGAACAACACAGGTTAAACTCTATAGTTACCCAGCAATCCAAAAATGCTAATAACTCGTTAGACAAGTGGGACAAAGGAGATGGAATGAAGTAGCTATCCCTTCCAAAGGCTGAGGGGATTAGCCTGCAACTCCCATAGTATAACCAGGATGCCTTTCGGCAGTTACTAAAATCAGGAATTGGGAACTATTACAATGGTTTATGAACATGAATAAGCGCTGAACAACTTTCGTTCCGTGTCACTCCGTCTGTTGTGTTTCTGCAAACCCTTGTAACAAGCTTAATTTCCACAGCTTTCATCCGATTTTGATGACATTTTCAGGGAATGTGCGGTTTAGAGTGTAGATGGTCCCTTATCAGTTTCATTGATCCCAAATAAATACTTCACTCTGCGCATGCACAAAAGTAGGTAGCTGCTGCGCATGGGCGAATATGAAATTCCACAATACTACGATTCTGCTGTGAACTTTCGATTCCTCCTTGAGGACGCTGTTTTATTTTTCAAAATGTTGCAATAACAAAGTAATATCTGCTTAGTATTTGCGTCTTGTTTCATTTAATTTTTTGCATAATATCTACTACATTTAAGTTGTATAATCCTTCTTAATTTACCTCTTCCCTCAACCATAGGAACCTATGAAATCATAAGATAATTTAAAACATTTCAGTGTTCAATACATTCATGTTACAGATATGAGAAAGTTATGTGCCAATCCCAACTTGGCAGATTTTTTTAAAATTAGAATTTCATTTATTCAAGCATTTATCAGAATTTTGCATTTAAAGAACGGAAAAAGGGTGTTGAAGCCCGAAAAATTTGTATTTTTTTTTTCTAAATTTTTTGCTACTACAATAAGCTAAACCAATTCATGGTCTCGTTTTGTTAAACTTGGAAATTTATCTCCATGAATTTTTGACAGATTTTCAACTTTTCTTAATGAACTTTCCACTTGGCCGCCGTATTTCCGAAATTCACGTTTTGGAGGGGTTCGTTTCCGAGCGCTATGGGACAGTTCAACTACGTCCTTTTTAGGACGTCCCTCTGAAGCTAGGAATCGTCAATAGTGGGACGAACTATTGGAATTGATCCAAGGGGTGTGGAACAACAAAAGCACAAGGAAAAAAACCGCATAAAAATCTGTTTCAGACCATTCCAAGACCAAATCCGTAAAAATAAAGAAAAAACCACAGTTGTATGTCTGTGTGTGTATGACAAATTTTGTGGACGATGCCCAGGCTTAATCGATTTTCGAGATTTTTTCTTTGATTAATCCCAATTTTAGTCTAGCTGTGCAACCAAACGGAATTTTGAATTTCACGATGGAAGAGGGGAATGGAGGGGAACTACAATTTTCAACTTATTTTCTTCTATTGTTCTATTCGAATTTTAGTCTAGTTGTGCAACAAAACCTTGGTAATTTTGGATTTGCGGCCAAGATGGAGGTGGGGGATATAATAACCGATTCTTTCAAGGGCTGCCCAAACTAAAAATCTCAACCGATTTTCGAAATTCTTATTTTGTTCCATTACGAATTTGATGTAGTTTTGGAACGTATGTCAGGAGTTTCAAATTTCATCATGTGAGGAGGTGAAAGGAGGGGGTACTTAATACTGATAAATCATGATGTTTGAACTATTCTCGTCCAATTTCCGTGATTATTATTTTATTCAACTATGAATTCAGTCTAGTTAAGAACGTATATAAGGAGCTTGTAATTTCATTACAGAAGGGGGTGACGGGGGGGGGGGGGGGGGGGGGGGGGGGGTAGTAATCAATAGAGGTCTTCACTATTCTCGTGATTGTTTTTCTTGTTCAATTATGGATTTGGTCGTTTTGGAAAATATGTCAGGAGTTTCAAATTTTGTGATGGAAAGAGGTGAATGGAGGGGGTAATACCGATAGATCGTGATATATATATATTTTTTTCCTATTATTTTAACTTCCACCAAAATGTATTCAATCCATTTATAAGGACATCCCTATAATGCATGCATTACCATCAATATATGTTTTTCAGTAAATAATATTATCTAAATCAAGCGTCTGTTTATTTTGAATGATTAGACCTCCTCTCATCTATTAAGTCACAGGTTGCTCCCGGTTGCGGAGCCAAAAATAGCAACTCGTTCCGACCAAGGAGGGGACCTCCTACCGTAGTATTTCTACGGAGGTAAGTTGTGAGAGATTACAGCTGTCATTGACCACTAGAGCCTTCAGAGAAACCGCTGTGAAATTATGGGGCGGGTAATGAAACGGTTGATGAAGGTGGTTACGAATCGGAAACCAACAAGTTGCCACACTTGTACCTCATTCATAATTAATAAGTGGGTATTAAATAATAAGAATGTAAGTGCAGGCTCGAGTGATCGCTTCGGATTAGAATAATATACCCCTTACACATCATTACTACACTGCTGTGCAAAATTAACTTTAAACTGTGAGTAAACTAAAATCGATGTAAAATTTGTCTAAAAGCTGGCAAATTTTATTAAATTAAGAGAGGTAGTCAAGTTACCAGCTCGGTCTCTGGTCTATGACGATCTCAAGGATTCGAAGAAGAACCCAGGTGCGCCTATATCCTAATATGTGAACCAAGCTTTAGCCAAAGAACAAACTCATTTTCACTTAAAAAATGTCAAACCTTGTCTTTTAAATCCTTACCCATAGTTTTTTCTGACAAATAATTACCGTTAAATTTTCTTTTTTTTTTTTTTTTTTTTTTATAATGTAAACTTAACATAACTTGACACCGCTATGAGGTACTTATTATCTGCAACCTTTTAGCATAGAACATGCTTTAGTCTTGAGCTAACTGCCCGAAAACTTTACGCGGAAGTGTCACAAAACTTGTACTAACTAGCGAAAAACGTTACGCGGATGTGTCACGAAATTGTTTCTTTTGATTTCCCGTTGCTGGGGAAATTAAACTTCTTTAGTTGGAGTAGTTGGAGAGCTCTTGATTTATCTTGTTCTTCTATTCATATCGATCTTTTATATTTATTTATGTTATCAATGGACATAGTAAACAATGCCGCTTGTTTTGTTGTCACTTGGTTGAGAGGTTAATATTGGTTATAGTAATTGTAGACGCGCACATAACAGAAAATTACCTACTTAGGTACTCTTTTCTAATTTATGTCGTAGTTTTAAATTTATTTACATTTACGGAGTAGCGGGAAGAAATCAAGTTCCATGTAAGTTTAAGCATTTTAGCCGAAGGCTCAAAGCGGAAAGCGACCGGGGGGTCCAGGGGGCGGAGCCCCTTGCGAGATCCGAGTTTAAATTTACTTACTTCTTATGCTCCTCCTTTTTTAATACGTTCACCTACCTGTAATACCTCTATAGAAAAAAATGTCCTATCTTGTGATTAGTATCCTGTGATACCTTCAGCAGTGCTCAACTGTCTCGAAATGCATAGCAAAACAGCAAAAACCGTACTTGTGTTTTTTCTTCAAACCCTTGGGATCGTCATAGACTTAAGAGACCCAGCTGGTTACTACCTCATCACAACATATTAAACTATAATAAGGAAAAAGAACTTTAAACACAGATTAAATTACTGTCGAAAAATCTCGGTTTCGGATTCGTGGTTGCCTTATCGTAAAATAACTTAGGTCTTTTCTGCTATACCCCCGCATTTACAAATTATTTTCTATAGAATGGGGATTGATCGGGGATGTCCAAATAACTATATTATAACTACCGCTTATTTTGAAGGAAAGGAAGATTCCACTATTTGTTGAGATTAGATAAGTGTTATCGCAAACAAGCATACGCATGCGTCATTTGGGTCATCTGGCCTGTATTTCCAACTAACCTGTATTTTTACTAAGGGATTGACTACTTGATGTTATGTATTTTTGAGATGCGAGCTTGCGAGCATCCAGACCACCAGAATATACTCAGCATTCTGATCTATTTTAGATCACAGTGGACGTAAAAATTATTGGGCAACCGTTTTTAGAACATTTATCAACATTCTATAGAAAATATTTTGTAAATGATGGGATATAACAGAAAATACCCAATCTCAGTTTCGGATTCGTGGTGACCGGATCGTAAAACAGCTGTCCACTGAGACCAATTCCCACCTTTCGATAAATAGACACCCAGAAAAAGTTTACCACAGATCCCAGCACAACAGCATGGCCCAGTCTGAAGATAACCGAGAACACATTTTGTAAAACAATCACGTCTTCGACAAATGGTCTTTTTCAAGGGTTTACGATAACTGTAGAGGTAGGGTGGTTCAAAAAAAAAAAAAAAGTTCTGGGATTTTTGGTCCCCATTGCGTTTTTGCTTCCTCGGTATGTCAGAATGACTCTCCTAAATTTTTAGCAAAAAATATTAATCCTAACCACTTTACCTGGGTCGATTTTTGCCAGTTATCGACTGCTATCTTAAACCAACCTCTAAATTGGGGCCGACGTGATGATTTGAAGGACGGATTTCAATTTTTTTAGGTCTATTTATGGGTTTTCGCATGCGCTGAACACGATGAACCTATTTATTTTACGCTCCGTCCACTAGTTATCCGGTAAACTGGCGGAGGGCACTGCTTGAAGATAAGTAAAAATCGAAAATTTCACCGAAAATGCTGTCGCCTGGTTAAGAATCGTACTAGAAACATGCTATTATGGTCGGATAATATGCTTTGGCATGTTCTGAACATGATTCCGTTTTTTACTATACTTTTTTACTTCGTTTATCGGCCATAAACCTCAAATTACTTGTAGGGTAATAGACAAATTCACCCTAATTTCACCAGAAATTATGTCGCGTTGATAATTTAAGGTCCCAAAATACCTTGTGCCGATAAAATTTGGTATTTTTTTATGTTTCGATATTTCATCGTGTTTAATTTTTTTTTTTTTTTTTTTTTTTTTTTTTTGTATATTTTTGTTATGTTATTCTCGTTAAAATGTTATGTTTTGTGAAACTAAAATTATATTACATATTATTTTCAATTATACTGCATCATTTTTATTTAACAATCCAATCACAGTTCAGACAATTCAGAACTATGAATTTGACCCCGGAAAACCGATGGAAACTAAGGAATTTTACAGAAAAATGGGAAAATTTTAGCTATTTTCTCCATTTAGCCGCTATATTTGGCGAATAAGTACAATGCCGGTTCAGGTCCTTGCCAAATTACCTACGGCTTTGTATCGAGTATCCTGGAAAATACCAAATGTTATCGGCACAAGGTATTTTGGGACCTTAAATTATCAACGCGACATAATTTCTGGTGAAATTAGGGTGAATTTGTCTATTACAATACAAGTAATTTGAGGTTTATGGCCAATAAACGAAGTAAAAAAGTATAGTAAAAAACGGAATCATGTTCAGAACATGCCAAAGCATATTATCCGACCATAATAGCATGTTTCTAGTACAATTCTTAACCAGGCGACAGCATTTTCGGTGAAATTTTCGATTTTTACTATCTTCAAGCAGTGCCCTCCGCCAGTTTACCGGATAACTAGTGGACGGAGCGTAAAATAAATAGGTTCATCGTGTTCAGCGCATGCGAAAACCCATAAATAGACCTAAAAAACTTGAAATCCGTCCTTCAAATCATCACGTCGGCCCCAATTTAGAGGTTGGTTTAAGATAGCAGTCGATAACTGGCAAAAATCGACCCAGGTAAAGTGGTTAGGATTAATATTTTTTGCTAAAACTTTAGGAGGGTCATCCTGACATACCGAGGAAGCAAAAACGCAATGGGGACCAAAAATCTCAGAACTTTTTTTTTTTTTGAACCACCCTACTGTAGAGGTCATTAAAAAGCTGAGTTCATGCTGAACAATTAAACTATTATAAAATGTTAATTTGTGGTGAAGGATTAGTGTCTTTTCTGTTATATCCCCGCATTTACAAACTCTGTAGAATGTTGATAAACGTTTGGTAAATGTTCTATTGTTCTAAAAACTGTTCCCCCAATCATTTTTACGTCCACTGTGGTAAAATAGATCAGAATGATGTGTATATTCTGGTGGTCTGGATGCTCGCAAGCTCGCATCTAAAAACTACATAACATCAAGTAGTCAATCCCTTAGTAAAAATACAGATTAGTTGGACATACAGGTCAGAAGACCCAAATGACGCGAGTGACGCATGCATAGGCTTGTTTGAGATAACCCTTATCTGATCTCAACAAATACTGGAAACGTCCTTTCCTACTTATTATGCGGTAGTTATAAATAGTTATTTGGACATTGCCGATCAATTCCTATTCTCTACAGAAAATAGTTTGTAAATGCAGGGATATAACAGAAAATACCCTGGGATTAAATAACTTCACGATAGCAAGTGAATTTCTATATAAAATATTTGTTTGTTACCAACTAGGCAACTCAAAAAATAATAAGTTAGTGAGGTACCAGTTTGGCAAATAATTAACTGTGGTGAACAGTACCTACAAAACGATTAATTCTTCAAAAATGGTTCACTATTTAAGGTTTGCAGCCAAAAATTCACTGAATAAAGTATGCGATTTTGGAAAATTTGTGATCAAAATCTTAATTAATCTGAGGTTCACACTGTTCTTTGGTGTTTTTTATTGGGGGTTTGAGGGTTTAGCTGAGCTGGAGGTGTGAAAGTTGGTTGCCAGAAGTACAAATGTCTGAAAAAACGGAATTTTTTTTTTTTTTTTAAACTGTTCTCAGACAATCAAAGATTGAGAGGATAGATTGAAATGAGATTATAACATTTCTCGCTTTAAAAATTATCCGCACTGTCCTGTCATTGAGATAGGGCCCTCAGTCAATGTCTTTAGGAGTTATACCTGAAAACGCTTCAAATTATTTCACCAAGATTTCATTTAAAAAATCCCCTGACATTTGGTGGTTTTTGCGAAATTCCCTGATTTTTCCCGACGCAAAGAATTTCCTGAAAATGCCAGCTTTTTCTGACTTTTCCAGTTGGGGGCCACCCCGAGTTGAGGAGACCTACCACCACTACCCCCTTAATTTATCCATCAATTTCCGTTCATTTTCAATTGCTAATTCTTATTCTACGTGAAATTTCACGATGAAAAGACCCATCACTTGATTTTTAGAGTGCGCAATCCCGCTCTAAAAGTGCAACAATTGTGATATTAATACATTTTTGAAGATATAAAATTACCACACGTGATACATGATTTTGGGGTATTTTATCACGCTGAATCACGTAATGATGTTTTCTTGAAGTTTTAGAAATGTTCACGAACTGACTTACCAATTTTTTGGCATTGAATCCATAAGCTAGTTGTAACTTGTGGAAGAGGTTTGACAGTCCAACCTCCATGCTTTATAACGTTTCTTTATTAGGACAGTTCCTGGGGAGAAACGTTGGAGTTTAATTAAAAAACAATTTAGGGACAGAAGGCCTTTTTTATAAAGCTTGTTATAATCTGAACTGTCCGAATAAAGAAAAGTTATAAAAGCATAGAGGTTAGGCCGTCAAACCTCTTCCACAAGTTACAACTAGGTAGCTTAAGAATTCAATACCAAAAAATCACGTAATGATGTTCATTCAATTTGATATTTGTAACACCCAATGGGTTTGGCCAGAATCGCACTTGCCCTCACTCATTCCACACACGCAAAGCGTACTAAAATTGTGATTTTCGGTGTTTTCCTATGAAGCTCCGTTTTCCTATCCCTAGATTCTACTTTTTTCAAACTTCAGAGGAACATCAGCGGACCCCCTAGTTTTGTCTGATTAGCAAACTGATAATAAAAAGATGAATAATCTTGGAAGTGAAAATACTTATACGTAAATAAATCTTTCACTCCGATCAATTTCAAAGAATTTTATGTTTCGTTGGAAGTGACCTGCAAAGTCGAAATCGAAAGTTTGCTGCGCTTACTGAGACATGTTGCATTTAAAATATAATTTTATGTTTGTATGGTAATATTATAGGTATAGTTATAGCATGCTCTTAGGTGTATAATGCATAACAAAATATAAAATACGAACCTCTCATAGTAATGGAGGTATTTCTTGAGAGCTTCCCTCGCCTGGGCATGAACAGATTCGTTGACAATATTCGGATTCTCCTTGTACCTCGAACATTCGTAGTACTCCGATCCGTGAGATTTCCAATCCCCGAGGCACATCCAGCAAAAATCGTGCTTGCAGTTATAGCACTGCATGTGATTGCATCCGCCGTTCTTCTCAATGCAAATGTGGCACCTCGGACAGTCTTTCGTGTGAGCGGAAATATAATTCGCGGTTTCCGAGTCGTCAGCGCATTTAGTCAACCACTTTTTGATGGTAGAGCAATCAGTGGGGGCGTGGTACTCGGTGCCGCATTTGAAACAAAACGTGGTTTTGCACTGTTCGCAGATGGTTCGTTTGGCTTTGGGTTCTTTCGATCTGAACACGAGCTTGCAGTTCGGACCTGGACAAAATCTGAGTTCAGGGTGGGATTTGACGTAGTCCCTGAAAGCAAATTCTTGGTATTTTTCGCGCAGAGGCATTTTAGTTAGGAGGGACAACACGAAATCTTCAGGTGCCAACAGACCGCAATCTTGCGCCATACAGGAAATCCCAGTCGAGACACCTTGCATTATCTGAACCTCAAAGTGCGTCGCCCAGCATTCGTTGCAAAATTTATGGGAACAGGCCAAACCTGAGAATTTCTCTTGGATGGTCAACGAAAAACACACGGGGCACCTCAATTTCTGACCTATCGGCTCCAATTTGGGTTGATTATTCGGATTTAGGAGGTTCTGAATCCAGTCGTTGTTTTTGTAAGCGACCGCAGAAGGCAAAACTGCCCATTCGTGGGTGTGCAGGACGACTTTTGCCAGAGATGGGGTGATGCAGAGTTTATTGCTGAGGGCCTCGACAGACTCGTTGAGCAGCCTTTCGACCTCTTCAACTCGGAGTGTGTCGTACGAGAAATACTCTGGATCGTCTTTTACATCGTGGTCATCAATATCACAGTCTTCCATATTGTAATTATAATATGCGTCATATCCACAATCATCGTCCGAATAGTACATGCCAGAGTCTTCCTCGCCCGACATGTTTTGGCCTACAGCTATAATGACTTACCGAAAACGATGTCCAGGTCCCGTTCGAAACACATTTTCTCCGTTGGGGTCACCGTTTTCCTGCGAAATATCACCGCGATAACCGCACCAAGCACATCTGCAAACTAAGAATCACTTGAACAAAGAAATAGTTCGAAGATTGATGAATAAAAATACTATACTTCGTCGTTAACACTGAAGTTTTTAGATGCAAAGAGATTACGCAGCAAAAACAATAACACCACTGTCGAGAATAACCTCTGGCAACCAGATACGAACTGAAGTCTGAGGTGAGCCGCGGTGAGGCTAACCTTGTCGAGGTCGACCGAAGGTTGCCGAGTTCTACCGAGTATTTCCGAACGAATCCGAACGATGGGTTACCCCTCGGTTCGCGGTTCCTTCTCCCAGTTCACCAGTTCCTGCTTTTTGCGATAAACTGTGATTTCACAGGAAGAAGAAGTTGGATAAGGATAAAATTACACGGGGGAGGGGGGGGGGGGGCTTCAAACTTTTTTTTTTCTACATGTAGGTTAGAAAAATTCGGGTCATGCTGCATGCCCGTATGAGCGAATTTGCGTAAATTATTGTATTTATTATGTTATGGTTTTGAAATTCGAGCACTTCAAGTGCAAATAAATTGTTACCTACTTAACTATTAATTTCATGGCAAAAAACTCGTTCTAAATAATTATTCTGCAATTGAAAAAAAAGTTTGATTTATAGCTTTTTTGCTTGTTTTTATAGATTTTTCAGTAAATATTAATGAAATTCTATTAGATTTTTCTGCTTAATTTTGTGCGTAAATATTCTATTGTTTGTTTATTGTTTATTGTTCTGTCGACAAACTTTCTTTGTGTAATAGTCTGCTAAAAAATATAAATTTAAAAAAATTCCATAACGGAAAATAGTACCTAAGTACCTTTTTTTTAGACGTGGTAAGCCATTTTTAGTGGTTTTTTTAAGCACAGTTTCTGAAATTTGAGCGATTTAATGTGCTCAAAAATGCTGGTAGGTATCCTTCCATTCTTTTGAAAAACTTGATTTTTTTGGCGCAAGAACGGGATTTTGTAATCTCAATCCTAAGGAGAGTTATTGTTTGAATGTACCTATATTTGAAAAATGTTATGATCCAGGAATCATTTCAGAATGCCTCATTTCGGATTTTGACAGACAATCTCGAAAATTTTGATTTTAAAAATTTTGGAGCCATTATGCAATACCTACCTTAATTAAAAAAAAAAAATTTGCTATTTCTTTTCAAATATTTTAAAATGTTTTTAAATTTCCGCTTTGTTGTTTATACAAACTGACACTCCAATATAAATTTATTTAGTTAAATGTGTTATATTCACATGTTGATTATTATGTTGTGTTGTCAACAAATAAAATCACTTCGCCTCTAAAATCTATCAAAGATAGTTGTGCTAATTTCACTTATAAAAATAACTAACTCTGCTAAAATAAAATTCACTAAAAATCACATATTTACAAGAGGTTATGCTCCTAGCGAGCTTCCACTGAAAAGTAGTAAAAAATAAATAGGTACAAATATAAATCAAGTACCAACCATGAGCGTAAAAATTGAAGCGCTAAATAAAGACAACTTTGACACTTGGAAAGTCCAAATGGAAGCCCTGCTTGTCAAGAATGATGTACTCGGATATGTCAATGGAAGGAAAAAACGTCCAGTCGTCATTGAAGGAAGGTTTGCTACTCTTTTTTGACCGTCTTTTTCCCTTTTTACTGCATGATCTTTTACTTCTCTTAGTTTTCCTTCTGCTTTTTCTACGGCTGCTTTTGTTTGTTTTACTTTTCGTCCCTCTTTTTTTATTCACGCACTTTTGGAGTGGGTCATATTCGTTTTTGTTGCCACTTCCGATACATCCGCAAAATCCGTACACCTTGGTTGACAATGTGTTGTCGTGCTTGTCCACTTCGTCGAGGATTTTCCGAGTCTTCCCTCTCTTTAACGAAGTCAAAACAGATCTGGATATAGTTTTCACGTCAACATTGTACACGTAGCGCATCAATTTGTCCAATTTCCGCTTTGTTATACCTGCCAAAGGCTGAAGTTCTTGAATAGTTTTCTTGACGCTATTTGGAAACAAGCTTCTCAAGTTTCTTCGGTCAATGTAATCCATTGCGATGAATTTGATCAAGCAGTTTGTCTTAATTTCATCTTAGTTCAGACTAATATGCCTAGCGTTTTCTAAAGATTGCGCGCAACAAAAATAAAACTGGAATTTTGATATTCTCAAGATTTCTTGGTACCATCAAATTCGGATCCATGTTTTTTCCATGCAAAGCGGGGAGACGACGTTATCTTTGTTGCATTTTATGTTGACGATCTATGGATATCATCAAGTAGCATCAAATGGATAAATGAAGTAAAAAGAGAACTGAAAAAATCATTTAAAATGAAAGACCTAGGTAACATTCACTACGGCCTGGGAATAGAGTTTCATCAAGACATCGACGAGGGGACGATCTCGATGAGCCAGAAGAAGTATATAGCTGAACTTCTGAAAAGGTTCGGCTTGGAGGATGCAAAACCTGTAGCGACACCACTGGAACCTGGGATGAAACTGAAAAAACCGGATATGATTCCTTCTGAAAAAGAGATGAAGAAACTGCCATATCAGCAACTCATAGGCTCCTTACTTTACCTTTCCGTTTGCACACGACCTGATATAGCATTCGCAGTGAATATGTTGAGTCAATTCAACAATGCATACACTAATGACCATTGGGCAGCGGCAAAAAGAATCCTGCGTTATCTCAAAGGCACGTCTGATTACGCGATTAAATTTCATAAGACTGGCAAAGGACTCATTGGTTACGCTGATGCTGACTGGGGTGCGTGTCCAGATGATCGGCGATCTTACACTGGATTCGCATTTCTCTTGGGAGGAGCAGCAGTCACTTGGGAAAGCAAAAAACAAAAAACCGTAGCATTGTCGACTGTAGAAGCAGAGTACATGGCTCTAGCTGAATCTGCGAAAGAAGCAATTTTCTTAAAAACATTTCTCTCTGAGCTAAACTACGGAAAACTTCAGTCATCTGTAACTATTTACAATGACAATCAAGGAGCTCACTGTCTTGCCAAGAACCCAACTCAGCACTCTAGAACAAAACATATAGACATCCGACATCATTTCCTGAGGCAATGTGTTGACGAAAATACTATTGACATTCGATACCTACCAACGGAATCTATGATTGCTGATGTGTTGACAAAAGGGTTGCCTGGAGCAAAACATCATGTTTTCACAAGTGAACTTGGAGTTGCCAGTTTGAGGGGACGTGTTGTTTATACAAACTGACACTCCAATATAAATTTATTTAGTTAAATGTGTTATATTCACATGTTGATTATTATGTTGTGTTGTCAACAAATAAAATCACTTCGCCTCTAAAATCTATCAAAGATAGTTGTGCTAATTTCACTTATAAAAATAACTAACTCTGCTAAAATAAAATTCACTAAAAATCACATATTTACAAGACGCTTTGAAAAAAAAAAAAAAAAAAAAAAAAAAAAAAAGGTGTCTGTCGTGGGTCCACAAATGCTTAATTTCTTAAAAACAAGCTAAATTTACACTGTTTTCATCCAATTATGATGACATTATCAAGGCTTGGCGGGTTGATAAGTTTCCTGTTCAGTTTCATTATTCCAAAATCAATATTTCACTCTGCGCATGCGCAAACGTAATTTCCATCAAGCATCTTTTAGCGAATTTTCTTAGAAAATAAAGCTATTGCAATGGCTCCAAAAATTTTAAAATGAAAATTTTCAAAAATTTTCTTCATCGAAATCTGTTTTAAGGCATTCTGAAATGATTCCTGTATATATATATATATATATATATATATATATATATATATATATATATATATATATGTATATATATATGTATATATATATATTTATATGTATGTGTCATTCCAGACGATAACTCTCGATAGAATTGAGATAAAAACTTCGTTCTTTCGCCAAAAAATCAAGCATTTCAAAAGAAAGGATGAGTTCGTTGGACAACAATTTTTGAGCACATTAAATTGGTCAAATTTCGAAGAATGAACCCAAAAAATCACTAAAAATGGCTAAAAACGGCAAAAAATCGTTAAATTTCTATTTTTTGCAGAATTTTAGTCAAAACTAAATTTTCAACAATTAACTAGGACATTAAAAATGTTTGCTCAAAATTATGATGAAAAACGTACTTAAATGTCATTAAAATTTGCTAAAATATCTATAAAAACTGCAAAAAAATTTAAAAATCAAAAATCCCTTTTGAATCAGTGGAATTTCATTTAGAATAAGTTTTTTGCCATAAAATTGGTTTTTAATCATTTCTGTCAACTAAAATTGCTCCAATTTCAATGCAATTTAACATACTATAGTACGATAGATAGTTTATGAAAATTTGCTCATACGATCATGCTGCATGACTGGAACTTTTTCTCCCTCGCTAGTCTTCCGACCTCGCCCGAATTTGGTGAATAGTTGGGGGGAAGATGATTAGGTCAACCCTTATCAGTTACAACATGATTGTATAATTAGTAGCTGCTGCGCATGCGCGAATGTGTAATCTTCGTAAAGCAACAATTTCATTGTTCTCTAATCATTACCTCATTCTGCGCATGCGCAAACGCAAATTACTTCCAGCAACATTTTCTCGTTTCGTAATTGACCGATTTTGACGTTTTTCGCTACATCTTGATTTACACAGTACTTACTATTTTCCGTTATGGAATTTTTTTAAATCATTTAAAATTTTTCATTGAGGTACCCATACGTACAGTATGTTACGGATGGAAGCTATATGCCACACCCTACTTGGCCGACTTTTCTTTTGCATTCTTCCATGACCTTTTCGCTTCCGCGTCTATCGACTGTCTGTCCGTGTGTCCACAAATCCTTGGAACACCGCTCTCACGACCGATACGTCCGATCTCGCTCAAAGCTGGAAGGTAGCGGAGATAAGGCAATTTAATCATCCCATATCAATTTTAACACGATCACATCATTAATAGGTGCTGCGCATGCGCTAAAGTGAAATTCTTGTAGCAAGCATTGTTTTTACAGTTTTCATTCGATTTCGATGACATTTTCTAGGACTCAGCTCATACCTGATCAGCTGAGTGAGTTTAATTCTCTCCTGTTCATCCTAGGAAGTTGGAATTTGACAGGGTGACTCTTTGGGACATTAAGAGACGATTGAAATTATGGGCTCTTTCTCATAATCAGCTGAGTGACCTAAATTCTCTCCTGTTAACCTTAGGAAGTTGAAAATTGACAGGGAGACTCTCTGGGCCATTAAGAGACGATTGAAATGGTGGTCTCTCTTCTGATCAGGTGACTTAGCTAAATTCTCTACTTTTATTCTGTAATTTGGCATGTAGCCTCCGTAGTTACGAACACAGTCTGGATACCTACGGTTATTTCAGCAATCTATGCACCGACTAACCCGAACAGGTGTGTCCGTGCAACGCACGGGTAACCGGCTAGTACTTTATAAATAACAGTTGATTGTAACATTTAGAAGGAATCTAGTTGAGCGTGTAAAAACTCACGACAAAGAAGTCTGTCGGAACTTGTGCAACTCTAGAAGTCTTTATATTTGTGCAACAAAGCCATAACCGGATCAGAACGTGACTTACGTAAGGAACGTCCACCCTCACCTTCTATAACATAACCAAAACTAGAAGTCCCATAGAATAGGCTTTACGTTATGGAAGAAATAACCGCGTTAGTTGAAAGTAGTTTATTTAAATGTGATTCTGGTTGATTGTTTCAATTACAAATAAGGTGTTATCTTACTAATTTGTCAACAGCAAATAAATAAAATATAGACAATACAGAATGAGCATCTAAGAAATTTTCAACTCCACGGGAAACCAACCATGAATACCTATACCAAATACCTCAACACAAGGCCACAATTTATTTAGAGAGTTTCCTCATTCAAAGTGTTAAATTGCTGAATGAACATCCTGATTTATTCAAACTTGCAACTGCGGCATCATTTAAAAAACAAATTAGAGAAATTATTGCGAAACCCGATGATGCTTGACACTGACCGCTAGTTCGCCGTTTCAACGATAATGAAACCGGTCCTAAATTAAATTGATTGAGGGAATCAGCGAGTTGTGGACGAGGGTGCTGTTTATGAAGGCAGTTCCGAGACGGTTAGCGGTCGACGGGACCCAAACCGGAAAGCTGCCCCGGCTCGTGGGCGCTCAGGAGGACTTGAGGGACGCCCCTGTGTGAGTGCGTGATCACGATGAGAGTCTGAGTGTGTGTGTTGACCCGCATCTCTTGTTATGTTGAGATGAAAGGGGGGGGGGGGGGGCTTTATTGCGGAGCTTCTACCAATCAGAGTTCGTCAGCCTCGTCTGGGAATTTAAGAGGGAGACACCCACAGCTGCGGGATGATATGTCCAGCAACTTGTAGCAGAAGTCTGCAGGGATGAACAACGAATTAATACACAACGGGATCCTTTTATTACGGAGCTTCAAAAATTAAGAATTCTTCAGCCTCGTCTGGGAATTTGAGAGGTAAGCACCCACAGCTACGGGATGATATGTACTGCAACTTGTAGCAGAAGTCTGCAGGGATGAACAACGAATTATTACACAAAGAGGTACTTTCATCACGGATCTTCAAAAATTTAGAATTCGTTAGCCTCGTCTGGGAATTTGAGAGCTAATTCGAGAGCACCCACAGCTACGGGATGATATGTACAGCAACTTGTAGCAGAAGTCTGCAGGGATGAACAACGAATTGTTACACAACAGGGTCCTTTTATTACGGAGCTTCAAAAATTAAGAATTCTTCAGCCTCGTCTGGGAATTTAAGAGGTAGGCACCCACAGCTACGGGATGATATGTCCTGCAACTTGTAGCAGAAGTCTGCAGGGATGAACAACGGATTATTACACAAAGAGGTACTTTCATCACGGATCTTCAAAAATTTAGAATTCGTTAGCCTCGTCTGGGAATTTGAGAGCTAATTCGAGAGCACCCACAGCTACGGGATGATATGTCCAGCAACTTGTAGCAGAAGTCTGCAGGGATGAACAACGAATTGTTACACAACAGGGTCCTTTTATTACGGAGCTTCAAAAATTAAGAATTCTTCAGCCTCGTCTGGGAATTTAAGAGGTAGGCACCCACAGCTATGGGATGATATGTCCTGCAACTTGTAGCAGAAGTCTGCAGGGATGAACAACGAATTATTACACAACGGGATCCTTTTATTACGGAGCTTCAAAAATTAAGAATTCTTCAGCCTCGTCTGGGAATTTGAGAGGTAGGAACCCACAGTTACGGGATATGTCCTGCAAATTGAAGCAGAAGTCTGCAGGGATGAACAACAAATTATTACACAACAGGCGTCAAAAATTAAGAATTCTTCAGCCTCGTCTGGGAATTTAAGAGGTAGACACCCACAGCTGCGGGATGATATGTCCTGCAACTTGAAGCAGACGTCTGCAGGGATGAACAACAAATTATTACACAACAGGCGTCCTTTTATTAAGGAGCTTCAAAAATTAAGAATTCTTCAGCCTCGTCTGGGAATTTGAGAGGTAAGCATCCACAGCTACGGGATGATATGTCCTGCAACTTGTAGCAGAAGTCTGCAGGGATGAACAACGAATTATTACACAACAGGGTCCTTTTATTACGGAGCTTCAAAAATTAAGAATTCTTCAGCCTCGTCTGGGAATTTAAGAGGTAGGCACCCACAGAATACGGGATAAGATGTTCTACAAATTGCAGCTCAAGTCTGCAGAGATGGAGAGCAAAGTATTCCACAACGGTTCATGATTTTTAGACGATTACCCAAAGTGGTTCTTCTGTTAATGTGGTTTCAAAACTTAGGAATTTGACAGATGATTTTAGCTCCCCTTAGGATTGAGATAAAAATTCCGCTCTTGCGCCAAAATATCAAGCATTCCAAATGGAAGGATGAGTTGGTTGGCCAGCGCTTTTTGATCCCATTAAATTGGTCAAATTTCAATAAAATGGGCTAAAAGATTAATTAAAATGCCTGAAAACCGGTAAAAATCGTCGAATTTATATTTTTAGCAGAAATTTAGTCAAAAAAGTCTATTAACAATGAACTAGAACATTAAAAAATTCAAACTCAAAATCATACAAAAAAGAGTCTGTGTTTGTGTGTGTGAAATTTCAGAAATCGCTTCAGAATGCCTCAAAACGGATTTCTTTGATGATCATTTTCAAAAATTTTGATTTTAAATTGTTTTAGCCATTGCAATAGCTTTATGTTCTACGAAAATTGGCTAATTATGCACCGTTATTTCGACTTCAAGTAGCTATGCTTGAGAGCTACATGAGGATTTCATCATTTATACTTAGTAGAAGCTTTCGTATTTAGCTACTACTAGGTAATTTAGATAAGGTTTTGATAGGTTTATCCAAGTAACGATGAAGATTTTGTTAGAAGACAATGGAGGCAGGCCGGATTCGAATCGCGATCGCAGCGAACCTGGCGGTATGTACAAGTAATTTTAATTTTTACTAAGGGATTGACTAGGTACTAGATGTTATGTAATTTTGAGATGCGTGCTTGCGAGCATCCAGACCACCAAACTATACACATCAACTAATCTATATTAGACCGAAACTACCTCCATACCGCCAGGTTCGCTACGATCGCGATTCGAATCCTGCCTGCCCCCATTGTCTTGTGATTTTGTCAAGCTGGTTGTTAGGTTGATGTTTATAGCTAATATTAAAATTTATAACATTATTCTTCTGTACTTCATTGAATTTAAATTACTTATTGAATACATTTTTTGACTATGTGAAGCATGGTTCGTTGCAAAAGGGTATTTGGGCTGGGCATGGGCTACGTGCAGGCCCTCATCCTCGCGTTGCCGTACAGCGTTGACAATCTCATGTGGCAAATCATCCTGGACATCATAGACGGCAAAGAGGGCAGATACGATGAAACAACGGTCGCACGGGCCGAAGAAGCGAAACAAGAAGTCGGCCATTTCTATCTCGAGAATGTAAAACGCCTAAAAGCCGTAGTGACAGGCATCGGTCGCCTCACGTGTATGTTCGTCATACAGAAAGTGAATAACAAGTTCCTCCTGCTGGGGATCACATCAATTGAAGTGGTTTTTCTGCTATTTGCACACTCCCTTTACATAGCCTATGGAACTCAGAAGCTAGCATGGATGTACTTGAGCGTCATTTTCTTTCAAGGTACCTATATGTATTTTCAAATCACTAATCGTGGGTACTACCTACTGTGGAGATCGTGTTGTAGTTACTTGATGCCACGGTTCTGGGGTGCCTATCTTCCAGTTTACAGCTCCCGATTGAATGCCTGAATTGCAACCCTTGGATAGTCTATTCCGTAGTCACATGCAGATATCCTACTCACAGCCACAGGTTTTGACAAAAACGAAACTAAAATATGGGATTAGGTCGGAACTACAGCTTCTAAACAGAGAGTTTATGCAACGCTTGTTCGTAGTCCAGTGGGAAGAGCTACGAATAGAAATGGAGCATTGCGCATGCGCGCAAAATGCTAACGGTTAGCGGTAAAATTGTAGTACGAATAGAAAAACGCTGCAAGTAACTACACAAAGGCATTATATCTGCATTAGATAGCCCATCTATGCAGCTCGTTGGTCTATATTAATTACAATTGAATCCCGTTTACAAACATATTGGTAAGTAATGCATGAATTACAGGGACGTCCCTATGAATGGATTGTATATAATTTGGTGAGAATTAAAATTAGAGAAAAAAACAAAAGTATCATGATTTCTCGGAATCAACCCCCCCCCCCCCCCCCCCCCCCCCAATTGCACCATTTCACCCCTTCACCGACGGTAAATTTTAAATGTCCGTGGTTGCATAATTGGACTGAAGTTTGAATCAAACAAACAATAAAAACAGTCACGAAAGGCTGATGAATAAAATAAAAATATCACGATTTATCTCTATTAACACCTCTATTCATCCCCTTCAACTACGAAATTTAAAATTCCTGTTACACATTCCAAAACTAGACAAAATTCAAAGTTGAACAAAAATAAGAATCATGAAAATCGGACGAGAATAGTTAAAATATCATGATTTATCATTATTACCCCCTCCATTCACCCCCTTCCATCGTGAAATTTGAAACTCCTGTTACGTTTCCCATAATTGGACCAAATTCAAAGCTGAAAAAAAAAAAAAAAAAAAAAAAAAAAAAATCACGAAAATCGGACGAGAATAGTGAAAACATGGTTTTTTATTACCCCCTCCATTCATTTCTTCCTTTGATTTTCTTTTGTTTAAATTTGAAAATACTGACAAACTTTCAAAAGCTATATCGAATTCATAATGGAACAAAATAAGAATCACGAAAATCATTGGAGATTTGTAACTTGGGCAGCGCATGCCAAAATCGGTAATTATCTCCTCCATCCCCCACCACGACAGCAAATCCGAAATTTCCTAGGTTTGTTGCACAAGTAGACTGAAATTGGAAGGAACAAAATGATAATCAGAAAATCGCTTGAGAATCGTAACCAAGGTAGCGTCAACAAAATATGTTTTTTTCGACTTTACCCCCTCCATTTCCCCTCTTCCATCTTGAAATTCAAAATTTCCGAGGTTCGTTGCACAACTAGAATAAAATTAGGATCGAACAAAAAAATAATATCGAAAATCGGTTGAGAATTGTGGCCTGGACAGCGTCGACAAAACTTGTGTCACAAAACCGCACGCACGCACGGTTCATTATAGACCAACGATGGGCGTAGAAGGGCAATCTATTACAGAAATATTAAACCATTGAGTAATAATTTGCAGCGTTTTTCTTGGTCGATTACAAAGGTTCATTAGCGAAATTAATTAACCGAGAGTAAACAGGCGCAGTTGTCATACAACGCCACTTCCAGCCAGTGTTTTTTTTTTTTTTTTTTTTTTTTTTGATTCTGAATGAAATTGGCTTAGTACAAAGGATGAAAATCTTCACAGGTACTCGGTTTCCATTTTGTTTGAACATTATGGCGAAGTGGACTATCACTAGGCGAATGACGTCAATGTACAGCACATTTGAAGGGACGAGATTAATCATGCTGTCAATTATGGTGATATTGGTCAACCACTTCAAAAAACGGGGTCACCAAGGCGTCCTGGTGCACATCTACTGCACGATCGCGATGAAAGTGTTATTCTGTGTCCTCTGGTCGATTTTTGGGGCGGCGGACCCGCTGCAGAGCGTGTTCGTGCCCATGGATGAGCTGACCGAGCTGCGGAAGGGGAATCCGCGCAGGATCAAAACCAAGTGGAAAAACACTGTCCCGTGGAAGAAGATCTTCACAACACCAATACTGTACGGCTGTGTGGTGTACGACATAGGAAACATATGGATGCACGACTGGGAGTTTTCTGAGCTGATCGACCCTTTCCAAATGTTTGTGATCAAGTAAGTATCAAAACTAATGGATCCAAAATACTTTCACCTAGAAGTTTTCGTAGGTAATGAAGCTTTTGCAAAGGCTCCGAAAAAGATAAAATCAAAATTTCCGAAATTTATCTCCATTTAAATCTATTTTGTGGCATTCTGAAACGATTCCTGGATTTGTTATATACTAGCCGCTCCGGCTCACTACGCTCGCCTCCACGTCCAGCCGGGGGGCAAGCCCCCCGGACCCCCCATTAAATCGCTTGCTTCGCTCGCAAAGTATGGCATATTGGGAATGTTGCTCGCTTCGCTCGCAAAGTGTGGTATGTAGAGAATGTTGCTCGCTTCGCTCGCAAAGTGTGGCTGTATACATGCGATGTATTACAATTGAAACATGTAGGGGATGTTGCTCGCTTCGCTCGCAAACAGTAGATCTCTAGGGGTAGGTTTAACTTCTGTAGGGGATACTGCTCGCTTCGCTCGCTTGAGGAAGTTATACTGCCCACCCAACTTGTCAGACGTTTTTTTCAGTTGGAAACTCTTACAAACAAATTAAATCTTATAAAACTACGTGGAACCACGAAAAGTTTATTCGGGGATGTTGCTCGCTTTGCTCGCAAGGTATTGCTGTATTTGTGTAGGAAAAAATCCGTATATATTTATTCTGGTGAAATGGCTCTCGCTTCGCCCGCAAGGTACCTATGTGTACCTGCTCGCAACATTGTGAAACACCTGAGTCATCGAACCCCTTCTTCACGTCTTCGTAGAGCCTTCTCGCGTCCACGGCACAATTAATTTCTCATTTTAAACGCGTTGCCTCGCTTCCGCTCGCATTTGGACCAACTTCCCATCACTTTTTTCGATATCCGATTTCGGATTCAGATTCGGCGGACCCAAAGCTGTATTTCGCCCACGAAAACCGTTCCGAAAAACGTACCTTTACGGGGTATATTTTAATCGGAAAAAACGTAATTTTTCCAACGAACTATAACGTAATAAATCGACGTTAGAATCTGAAGTTTGCGAATGCACACACCATATTATTGATCCGATACCACTGAAATTTATAGGGGACCATCTAGAAGCTAATCTACATGAAACCTAAAAATTCCACCAAAATCAGTTTATTAGTCTCGTAGTTTCACATGTGTCAACCAAGTTTAGTTTTGCGCATGCTCAACTATCATTACTCAATCAATCGCAATAAAACTCATAGGGCAACTTCCTGATATGTATATAACCAACTACTCTTCGAGTTTGAACAAATTGGACTGTAGATCGATAGGAATCATACACGTCGTTATTGATTCGACTGCAATGAAATTCTTAGGGGACCTGCGAGAAGCTAACCCACAAAATCCGTGAAAATTTCATCAAAATCGAACTAAAATTTAGAATTCCGAGTTCTTTTGAATGGGAGTGGTTGTGTCGGTGTCCCACACGGTGGTGGTGAGCCTCTCAACCCGCCCGACCGCACGCTCAACGCTGTGATAGCGTTCCAGAAACTATAGTTCATTGGGTGCAACCAACTATAAGTACCTAGTTATAGTTCATTGGGTGCAACTAGTGATCAATATGTCTGGACATTAAACGCTCCAACTCTTTGTTTTCTCAATACAGGGGCGCGGTCTTGGGACTTGTGCTCTACTACTTTTTCCTGATGTCCTGCATGATTTTCGCGTTTATCGTGGACTACATCTTAAAGAAGAACATCACCACAGTCAACAACATTCGGAAAAGCACAGCCGCCATAAGCTCGTGGGGGTCTGGCGTGTGTTTCCTTTTCATTGGCTACACATTGAGGGACAACGGCGTGGCGAACCCCGTTTGGGTATGGAAGTTAATTGATGCCGTCTTATATTGCATTTCACCATTCATAATTTTTCATCACAGTAGTCACCATTTATTGGAATACAATCAAATTCATGCAGGGTAACCGGGACATTCCAGTAAACTCAAGTCCCTCCAAAAAGACGCTCCACGTACATATGATTTCAAGCCACAAAATGCAAGATTTAATCCCATTTGGGACAAGCCCGTAGTCGGACCGCCGTCTCTTTGAGCAGTTCATTCATTCTCTCACTCTTTTTTACTGCGTTACTGACTATATCAAATGTAGCCTGTATGAAGAGGGTTGGTGAGGCTAGCCACTTCCAAGTTGCCTTCCAACTTTACTTTCCAAGTAGGATTCCAAGTTGTCTTTCTCCTGACTTATGCCACATTTTAAAGTAAATCTTCATGAAATTGCATACAAGGTAGACATTCGATAAATATCTATTACTGCCGTACTAAGAATAGATCCCGTATCTGCATTTTGGCTATATTGAGTTAAATTTACCCCCCCCCCCCCCTTTCTTTCGATTTTGCTAGTCTTGAAATCCGATCTCAACGGGAAATGCCCCCAAAACGGCTTACGATTATCGCATTAACTACGTTTTGGTTAGATTTGCTAATGAAAATCAAGTAACTGGCCTTTTCTAGAGCAAAAACCGCATCTGGGCGACATATACGATTATTTTATAGGTATTATATAATAGGTTCGATAGGGATATAGGTATTCCGGTACATACGAACTGCGACACTCTTAAAAGTCCAGTTGAGAATTTATTTCTTGGTATTTTAGGACTGGTGGCGTCTGATAAGATTTCGGAATCAGTGGCAAATACGATTTTTCTTCCCAGTATTTTGATCATACGAATGTATTTTCTCTTGTCAGATCATATGCGGTTTTCGAAGGCTGCAACCATGATTATTTCTCCTAGCATCCTGCATATTCGACGAAGTTTTTTTTTTTTTTTTTTTTTTTTTTTTTTTTTTTTTTTTTGGCACATAGAGGGGTACTAATTTTGTAATAGAAAAAACGTATCAGTCATATTGCAAAACAAAAACTCGTATGTGCACCAGGTACAAGGAAATCGCCTAGGACATACATTCTACTCCTTTTTTTGCAATTTTCTGACCGAAATAATGTTTTCCCAGCCGCACCACGCGATTTAGCGAGAAATTTCCTTTGGAATGAGTGCTTCTTGAGCTCGAGACAACGTAAAACAGAGCTAATATCGGGAAATTTCGACTCAAAACCTAGAGACGCATTTCCCCAAAAGTAGGGTTTAGTCAGATACGGGATCTATTCTTAGTACGGCAGTATATCAGGGAATACCGCGATGTGATTATTAACAAAACTCGTTGCCCGTTACCAAAGAGCGCGAAACACGCTCTATTTCAAATTTGGGCTTCATAAATATGTTGAATATAAAAAAATTAGCTCCAGATCTCACTCAGATGATCTGGGGGGGGGGGGGGGGGCTCTAAACTTCATAATTCGTTTCTCGACGTTCATAGGTTGAACAGCAAAGAAATTCGGTCCGGATACTCAGCTGACTTATCCCGGTCTGTTGACCAACGCCAATCGATTCCTCGTGACCGAAAACACCCAAAAAAATCAAAAATTCTTGGGCGAAAAAGAAGGAAAAAATTGTTCGGGCAAACATTGCTATTTTAGAGTATTACAGTTACAGTATTAGGTAGATTAGATTAAAATATTATCGCAAATATAATTAAGAAAATGATTCTACAGGTGGCGCTTTTTCACTTGATGAAAATAGCTAATTTCTACAACGACTCAACACTGATCGTTTATGCTTTGTCGTCGAACTACTTGGGTTTCAACTACGCATTTGTGTCGTCTTGTGCGTATATGTCGATGGGGTTGAAAGATCGGGTGGAGACTGCTCTCGCTGCCAATGGATTCCAGTGGGTACTGTACTTCTACGCCATGCTGACCATATTTTCGTGTCTGTCGATGCTCTTGTCCGGAAATTGTCATCCGAGGGATTTCGATTCTTTTGGAACCATCGAATGGAAAGAAGAGTCCTTCGTATCCTTCCCGTGAGCCCCCCCCCCACTCAAAATATGTTCTGAATAATATCAATTCTGGAAGATAAGTCTGTTACTTGAATAAAGTCACAGTTCAATTTAAATAATATGCTGTTTTAGCGAATCTTCATAAAAAATTATGCTATTGCAATGGCTCGGAAAATTTTAAAATCAAAATGTTAGAAAATTTTCTTATAAAATCAGTTTTTTTAGGCATTCTGAAACGATTTCTGAAGTTTGCTTTTTGTAAAGAGCCTAGCCTTACGACTGGTTGTAAACGGAAATCGTCAGTAAATTGTTCCAACACATTTTCATTACACAAAAATTCAACTCATTTTCGTTAACACAAAACGTTTCGTTTTTCGGTTAGAAATGCCAAGGCTAAAACACATTCTGTGTTAAAAAGAAATCGACGTCATAATAAATTAACGTTTCGCACAGACTACTGTATAGGTAGGTGACGGCAATGAAAGTTATAGGGAACCTTCTAGAAGCTATCCCTGAAAGTTTCATCAAAATCGTTTCATTAGACTCAGACTTTTGCTTGTGTCAAACGATATTAGTTTCGCGCATGCGCAGTGGTTATGACTCTACCAATTGCAATATAATTTAAAGGACATTTTTCTAGAACATATATTCCCATTTACTTACCGAATTTGAACGAAATCGGCCTAAAAGGTGATGAGAAATCGACGTAATGAGAATTTCACATTTGCGCATGCGCACTAATTCTGTTGATTCGACGGTTTTGAAAATTATAGGAGACTGTCTAGAAGATAACCCGCACAATCCCTCAAAATTTCATTGGAATCGGACTGAAACTTGATGAAGTTTTGAGCGAGACAAGGATTCATCACGGACAGACAGACACACATCAGACACACAGACATGGAACCAAAATTGATCAACAAGCTCTGAAAGGCACGCAAGTGGAAATTTTGATTTTGGAGGACATACATTTTTTCACATTTAAATTTCGCCTTGAATCACGAACACAAAGCTTCCCTAACTTCGGTAGTGAAGAAGCAAATATGATGAAAGTTCCAAAACAGGCGTTTTGACGCATCGTTGTAGGTAACTATCCTACCATTACAAATTTGGCATCTGGTTACTCAGAGCTGGGGCCTATTTCATAAAACATCAAGCTACAAGTGAACAAGTTAACAAGTACGGGTACTTGTAATGCACGGTAAACTAGAACAAGAGTTTCACCAAAACAAAGAGTACAAGTGTAGAAAAGTTAACTTGTTGAAGCTGAGTTTACAAGTGTAGCAAAAAAGAAAAATGGCGTGTGGGGACAAACGAAATTAACAACGTCAAGCGGGATGCCGAAATTGAAGTTTTGTCAGCGAATCATAATATAAAAACGGTTCTAAGTACACGATAGGATGTTTATAAATCGTATATGACAAGGTGTAATGATTGAAAGACAGACAAATTATAAACTGGAAGTGGAGAAAGTGTGTATTTGATTTCAACTCTTTCTGATGGCTGGCATAATCGCATTTTTCTCCTTCATTCAGCGGAAATGATTGATCAGTTCATCAATTCTTAATGCTGCTGGGTTAGGAATGTCATCTATAACTTCGAGATGATCTTCACACTTCACTTTGTTCTTCAATGATGGGGAGATCCTCAATACCGGATCAGGAAAAATTGCATAGGGTCATGCACCATTTGAATCTTTCAAGGGTCTCGGTAGACATCCTAAATCTCTCGTTAAACTCAAAAATACCCACGAAATGAGCGTTTATTCGTGGCCAAAAAAAAAAAAAAAAATCTTTGGCGTCTTCTACACTGAATGCTTCTTTCTTATCTGTATTCTTCCACATATTAAACACCGAAAAATTGTAAACTCACAATGCTGGAAAATAACAAGTTTACAGGTGAACGGATGTAGGTTAAAAATCGGCCATTTTTTACAACTACTGTAAAACAGTGACTTGACCAAAATGATGGGGAAATACTTGTAACTTGTCCAAATTCGCCTGTACTCTAGTTAATTTTCACAGTGCATTACAAGTCTACACTTGTATTTTTATGAAACGCTTGCACATTCATGTTTTACAACTTGTACGTAAAATAGGCTTGTAACTTGTCACTTGTTGCTCTATGAAATAGGCCCCTGGTGCCTCTCCGAGGATATGCTAAGAAAATCGGTGTTTGACCCACAGGGTGGGGGTAGGGAAGTGGTTAAAGTTGGGCCGAAGTTTGGCGCTTTTTTCTGGCTTTGCAATGCGAGACTAGCATCTAGCTTGATTAGTGTGAAATTGGGCCCGTGACTTTGCAAGCAAATAAATTACTAAATGAATACATTTGTAAGGCCTTATATGCTATAAAATAGATACGCCTCAATTCAACTCACTGAATTTCCAGCATTGCAGTTTGTCCGTGCAGGGTAGTCGGTAGGTATGTCGCGGTCGTTTGACGATCCCCGACTGTAAAATATGGATGGGCGACCAAGCGAGTCGGACAGCCTCGTGAAGCAGCTTCCAATGGTAAGATCTCATCGGTGTTGGGGGAACGAGAATCATTTGGGTTCAACAGGATCCTCTGTGACACTTTTTTTCGCACTGGATTCTACTCCGCGAAACCTGGATAAGTGTAACCAGGGTGGATATTTCGATTGACATTTCAGCAAATTTTAGCAAAAAATGAGCTATTTAGACGGCTTCAAAATTTTAAATGGGGGGGGGGGGGGGGGGGGGCTACAAATCCATTTCATACATCAAAGAACACAATCCTAGATTATAACGACGTACCTATACATACATGTAGATATATTTATTTATGGATTTATAGAGTGTATTTCCAGACGATAAATCCCTTAAAATACGGCGTAAAAACGCTATGGTGTTCAATCTGTACCTGTGCTGAAATAGGTAGGTACGTCTGATTAGAATAATGCGTCTCAGTAGACAAAGGCTACCAACACTTCCTAGTACAGCCCCATGTTAGTCCCAAACCGTGGTTCACAGTCTCTAGCTGAACCTAAATCGCAAAAATATAGTCCAGCTAGTAAGATTGAGGGCAAACCATGGACATATTAACCGAAGTGTTCACCGAATAAGAGTAACAGACTCTCCAAAATGTGCATTGTGGAACACAAAAGGATATGGTCTACAGGTCTCTATGGTCTAACTAAGCTATGTGCCACACCCAACTTGGCTCACGTTTCCCCCCTGTGAAATATGCGTGTTGTGTCTCAAGAAATGTCTCAATTAAATTAGCTCAGTTAGCTGACCGGAAAATATCTAATCAATTCAATCGTCTCTTAGTGTCCCAGAGAGTCTCCCAATCAAATTTCAACTTCCTTCGACGAAAAGGAGACAATTTACCACACTTAGCTGAATAGGAATGAGCCAATCATTTCAACCGTCTCCTAATATCCCAGGGAGTCTCATTATCAAATCTCAATTTTCTAGGATGAACAGAAGATATTTTAGCACTCTCACCTGAGTAGGAATGAGGCAATCATTTCAATCGTCTCTTAATTTCAGCTTCAGAGATTAAATACGATAGAAATCATCAGCTTTAGGAGCCTATCAGCTGATCAGAGGTCTTGTACCTACTGCTTACAGGTAACTACTACTCAATACTATACCTAGTGCCTTCTTCTCACATTATAGTTCATTATGGTTACTTGGAAATATTAATTTATAACTTAGCGTAATAAATCGGCTTTCCTTGACACTACAATAGGGGATCGTGAGATGTTGTGATAAAATGAGAGCATTCCAAAAAGTGGTGAACGATTTTCCTGCTATGAAAAATAAGGGAGTTACACTTCGCTAGTAACGCATTGGTTGTACGTGAAAATGAATAGAAATAGAAAAACCCCACCGTGACGTGACGAAAACAGATGGAAAGGTCCCGTTTAACCGTTGCATTTTATAGTACAAATTTTCGCACTCACTTAGGAAAGATAAGTAGGTGCATACGTTTTAGAACGTTTCTTTATTCGGCCAGTTCAAATTAATTCATTAATTTGGACACTCAAAACTTAAGCAAAATTTACTCGTATTTGATTGAGGGACTCTAAATTTATAATTACCAGCACCAGCGAACTATGTAAAACATACGGAAAACATTGTTACCTACATAAAATTAAAAAAATTCAAATTTGATTTTCTCTCACTGGTCACTCTGAATTCGATCTTTTATCTCAAAAAAGAAAACAATAAGTATTTATTTTGAGAAAATTTGAATTTTATATTTTAAATTTTGTCTTCCTGAAGAAGCCCCAGTTCCACGAGAGAAACGTTGGAGAATGATAAAAAGCCAATTCAAGGGCAGAAAGGCCTATTTTGTAAAGTCCTGTCATACGTTTTAGAGTCAGCTACCTAAAGTACAAAATGCCGGGAATTCGTCTAGGTTGGTACCCGAATCAGTTACCGAGATATCAAATTCGTCAATCTTTGATTTTAGAAAGTGGGTAGAAGAAGGTACATCATTACAGGGTCGCTTAAATGTTTTTCTTTTCTGGAAGGGTAATGTTCGAGTCATTTGGTGAAGTAACGTCGAAAAGAAAAATGCGACTAGGCGAGGGGTTTGGCAACGCCGGAGTTTGATAGCCATTACGACGAACCGCGTTGAAACGGGACTCCAGCGATCGGCCCAGATCCGCCTAGTTTGAGTGCATTTTCTGGTTTACCTCAAAGTAGTTTGAGGAGAAGCCCCCGGCATCGAATCAAGTCTACAGCCATCGCTTCAGTGAGTATGCGGTTGAATTCCATCGTAACTAATAAATACGTTATTAACATTAATTCAAAAAGTACTCATACAGAAACAGCCAGGTATTTATCCACCCTCAACAACAAGAACCAACCAAACAACGTCCTTATGTTATGCAGCATGATCGTATGCAAATTTTCGTAAATTATCGTACAACCTTGTTTTTTTCAAGTGGTTAAAGCCGCACCTCAAACATAAGGGTCATAGCGGCATTGAGCGCAAGGTGTCCAAAGGGACACTGCAAGTGGCACGATTCCAAGGGGGGCCATGCTACCCTCCACCAGCAAACGGAGTGCCATAACGACTCCACTGGCAAATCGGAGGAGGACAAAATAAGGGGTACAGTGATGACCACTGTTTAGCCCCTAGAGCGGATAAAAAATCTCAAAAATAAAATAATACGAATAAGACTAGATCTAGAATAGGCTAATAACTAAGAATATGTTATACTATATATAATCGCCAAAGTGAAATGAAACTATGACCTGATTGTTTCAAAATACATCACAGATCAGATATCACAGTAAGTAGTATAGCCCAGCAGCTCTCAGGTACGACAACAGGGTCTGGACCTTGTCTGATCCATATAAAACGTCAACCCACTGAGGGGGCCGCTGCTGGACTCAAAGGTCCATGAGGTATGGGCAGTCCTCCAGGAAGTGGCGGATGGATAGATCACCCCCACACCTTCCGCACATAACATCTCGAGCTCCTGCGCTAAGCAGGTGTCCGTGAGTAAGATGGGTATGGCCAGTGGCAACCCGGTTGACCACTATTCGGTTCCTCCTTGGAAGTTGGGTAACGAATAGGCCCACGGAGCGCAAGTCACGGACCAGTGACCTCACCCTGCCATTGCTCATGCCAGCTTTATGTTGCATGTAGGAGATTTTATCCTCAATGCGTATGGGCAATAATTATGTTGAATTGTTTTGACAATTCAGGACTCTAAGTAAAAAGAAATGGTTAACTACCAATTTTATGGCAAAAACCTCGTTTGCTTAAAAAATGCTGGCCAACGAACTCATTCTTTCAGAACGGAATTTTTATCTCAATCCTAAGGAGAGTTGTCTGGAAGAACAAATACATATGTACATACATTTTAATTCGTTTTTTGGATTCTACGCATATTCTATGCATTCTTGGTAGATCTCAAAGGTTCACTATTGAAAATAATAAAAACCTAACTAAATTCTCCCGTAAAAATTATAATGTTTCAATCATGGAGCAAGAAAACATTGGTAAGACAACCGATTTTTTTTCTTGGTCGAGTACAAGGGTTTATTATTGAGAATATGAAAACGAATGCAGTGCTTAAACCTACTCTGGTTTGAGGAAACAATAACAGAACTTCTATTAGGTGGATAGTCATATATATGTATACAGGTGCCAGTGAAAATCGTAGAGCAGCTATGGCATTAAATTAGTAAATATTTAGTTACTTAACTCAATTCGTTATTTATTAGTTGCTAATTATAATTTTATCGTGTTATTGCTTTATTACCTTAGGCAAGAATTTATTCACAACAAATAAGTGTAAATGTTGCAGTATTTTTACCAGTCGGCTCACACGATCTCCAAATTCTTTGTCACGATCACCGAATCTGAGGAAATCACGAGTGGTCGTGCTAAGTTGATTTTCTGGTCAGACACGCCCGAAAGACACGATCGACTGTGGCTGGCGACCGCAAATCATTAAGATCGAGAGATCCTATCCAACTCGGAAATTCGCAGTGATATTCTATCGAGTGAAGAGCCAATTGTCCAAATCAACTCATGTCCGTTGATCTAGATGGCAAAAAGGTGAGAATGCCCGTGAAAAAGTGAGTTTTTTAACGATACAAAGGGAGTCCAGAAACGATTAGTCGACATTTCAAGGCTCGATTTATCAACATCTATTCTGTCATTTTCGGTAACCCCACCAGGGAGCGCAGGGCCTCAACAGTCTCTCTCGACCTTGCATTGTACGATCAGGATCTAGACCCTTGGCGAAGGTGAAAAATTTCGAGAATTCCGGTTTTACTTGGTTTTCTTTTTAATCGTCTAGATCAGTATATCTCTTTGAAGAACCTGGGCGTACTGTTCAGTGGTAGGCCATTATGGACTGACCATTAACGATGTCTGCACAGGGATTCGACAGTTGATTAATAGACCATCATTAGTTGCAAAAGTATGTTGAAGAATGGGGTGTGAAGCATTGGAAGGCTGGCATGAGGCTGCCATAGTTCCTGCCGACAATTATGCATCGCCTGTCTTGGGGGATGCGTTGGAGTGCAAAGAAATGTAGCGATATTAAGATCAGTCCAGTGGTAGATGTTATTGAGAATATTTAAAGGATAACGGACAATATCTTTTGAGGCTGCCTGTGTCTTGGTTGGAGTACTGCCCATTGATATAAAAATAAAGGAGATGGGGACTTGTACACCAAAATGAAGGTTGGAGATGGAGTTGATCTGCCCCTCTCTTCCCAGTTTTGGTGCCACACATCGGGGGTTGCTAGATTTTATGATGCCAAAGAATTTGAGGCCTTCTTGAATATATTTACTGATGGAAGTAAGCTGAGTGGTGATCAGCTGGGATGTGCTATGGTTGTATGCTGTGGAGATGGTTCAACACCTGCATTCGTTCAAGCCTTCCGCCTTGCATCATGCTGTAGCAACAACCAGGCTGGGGCTTTGGCAATGCTGAGCAGTTTGGGGTAGGTCGATCAGCAAGTCATAAAAAGGCTGTGTTAGATGGTTGCTATTCATACAGATAGCAGTGACCATTGACTTGCAGCCCGGAACAAAGTGTCATCTGCTAGAGATCGAAGAGTTACCATATTTACTGGGGAGGTTGACTGAGGACATAGGATGGAGAGTGAAAGTTGGCTGGGTTAAGGCGCGTTCTGGTGTAAATGAAAATGAGGAAGCGGATAGGCGAGTGAAGGAAATGGCTGCAAATGGAGATATCCCGGTAGCTTTGAGAACACACCAAAATCTCATTTTAAGGTCCTTGAAAGCCAAATGTTCTTGCAGCAATGGGAAAGGATGTGGGCAAGGAGAGAGAAGAAGTTTCCACACCACTGCTTTTTCCTAATTTTTGAGTGAAACTCTGCAAGATAGTTCAGCCTTCTTGGAAACTTACGCATGCTTTGGCTAATCACGAGAAGCATATAGTATAATTGAAGGGATTCAATATTATTGAAGATAATACCTGTACAATTTTACAAAAAAATACATTTTTGCATCGAAGGCCTGTTTTTTCCGTGCGCAAGGTCACAATTTACCAGAAATGTTCAGAACAATTATTTCTGCCAAAAGTGAACTTAAAAGGTTTTTCACTGTGGCTATCGAAATGCTTATTTAACGTTTTCAGCATAATGTTTTCAGTTTCACCATAAGTGATAGCGTGGAAATGTAGCTGTCTGAAGTCACTCGAGGGATGTTATAATAAAAAAGTTCCAGTATTCAGCACGATCGTATGAGCAAATTTTAGTAGCCAAGTATTGTATTGTCATGTTACGTTGTTTTAAAATTTGACCAATTTAATGTGCTCAAAAAGTGCTGGCCAACGAACTCAACCTTTCATTTGGAAAGCTAGATTTCTTGGCGCAAGAACGGATTTTTTAATCTTAATCCTAAGGAGAGTTATCGTTTGGAATAACACACACACACACACACACCCTGATGATTGATTTGACGAAAATTCGCTAATAACAACGTTGTCAAGCACCATTGACTTTCATAGAGGAAAGTTAGGCTGAACCCGTATTTGCATTTAGTATAATCCCTAAAAATGTCACCAAAAGAACAAGCAGATTATAGAAGCTATGGAATTCGCATTATTTCATGTTTGCAAAAGCCCAACGACTGACAAATAATTTTACCTGAGAGTGATGGAATGCGTAGGAAATCCCAAAGCGTTCGATCCGTTTGTAATATTACTAATAATAAACTTGATTTTGTGTACAGCTATGAAAGGGAAATTGTGTAGGAAATCCATACGAAGTGAAATCCTGTCACTCGTACCAAGAATCAATATCGACCTAGATTCATTAATGTACACCAATGAATCACTATCTATATATAAATATCTAGGTACCTATTTATGATGATTCTTTGATTTCGGCATCCTTAGATGGCTTATCGAGATAGTCTGTGAATGATGTCATTTCTCTTCTTCAGTTCTTTCTCCTTCGATTCGGCAATTCGTGAATCACCGGAATTATATATTTATATACAGATGCTATCTCAGTGGATATTCGCCAATCTAGATCGATTATAAATAATATTACACGAGTCTTTGGCTTTCTTTAATAATCTTCCATTTATTTCTACACTCGAAAAATAATCAGTTTTCAGTGGAAATATAAGATTCAGTTGGCCGTATTCTAAAAATAATTTATAAGGTTCGTTCGGACAGACCATTCTGAACCGTTCAAAACCGTTCAACCTAGGCCACGCCCCTTTTTGGCCGATCGGACAGTCACAGAACGCGTTCTGAATGTGTGGTTCACTGTTCGGACAGACAATCCCGAACCGTCCCAAACCCGTTCCACCGGTTCTGAATTTTCTTCAGAACGGATGGTTCTGCACATGCGCACAGAATGTTTTCAGCATAAGCCCCGCCATATTTGATTTTATCTTCGATTGTTTCCTATCCCGTTTTTGGCTGTTTATCGATTTTCTTGTCCTCAATATCAATCACATTGTTTTAAAATTTATTTGCGTTTTTAATCATTCTTGTACTATGAATGATTGGTTTAATGAAGGTCTCTCATCGTTCTGGATCATCGAAGCGCATTCGGAGTGTCGTTCCGAACGGGATTCCTTTAGTAACATCACGACCCCTTCAGAAGCAAGTAAAGATAAAACATCAGCCGAGTGGGGAGTGGCTCAGAGTGTCCTCGTTGATCTCATGTTTTGAGTAATATCAACCATCAGCTCATCCTGTTTATTATACTTTGGGAATCAATGCACGCTATGTATATTCGGACCAACCAAATATATCCCTTTTAGGAATTCACTTCCATGCAATAAATAAGACGGCAGATACAGAGATCGAAACTCGTATAGGCCGAGAGTGACCATCACAAACCTACGTAAGCAAACCTCAGAAAACACAGAGCACACAATGGCTATCTTGTTTATACTATCAACTTGAGCAGTCTACATAACGACAAGATAGATGTATATTTGGTTGGTCTGAGCATACATAGCGTACATTGGTTCCTAAAGTAGAATACATGACGAGACAGGATGAGCTGATAGATGAACCCGGTTTCGTCGAAGAGTGTGATTTTGTAATGACTGACAAAATAAATCGCACCTTCGTTATTTCAGATCTAAAGGCGTGCGATTGCTCTCATTCAATACGAAGGAATGTCCTCTACAAAATGCAAATCCAAAATAATTTTTCCAAGCCTAATTTGTTATTCTCAGCACTCAAAATGAGCAAAAACTGGGATTTTCCCTCACTTTTCGCAAATTTTTGAGAAAACGGGGGGTTGGAAGCGGTGGAATAGAAAAATTGAGGTGATATCGGAATCAGCGATAAATTAACGTAAGTTAGGCACCTTTGGAAGGCATTTAATCTGGAAGTGTGTTCAATGAAAAACCCTGAAAAGTTTGTGCACAAAACAATTGAAAACAAGCTATAAGTATTATGGAGAGAGAGAAAAAAAAAAAAAAAAAACAAAAAAACAAAAAAAAAAAAAAAACACGGACATCGGATTCGGATTCAGCACATCAAATTAATAACGTCAGAAACCGACAAGCTCCTGCCAGATGCAAGACCACTCCTAAATTTTGTAAACTAGTTTTATTGAACTGTCGCAGGAAAAAAAATTGAAATCAGACTCAAAGAAGTCAGCTAGATGTAAATACATTCTGGAAGCCGGCTCTGGAATAGCTGGCGTTAGCGAGCTATAGCTAATTGATGACGTCACGTGAGCGTAGCTCCCGTCCTTGAATCAGCTGCCCCAAGGATCCGCCGCTCCTATTGTGCAACCCACCGTGTAGTAATGACCGACCCATCTCTTTCAGTTTTGCATTCATTATCCCCCTTGTTCCGATAGCAATTGTTATAATCCTGATTTTCATCTAGGAACGCCCAGGAAATTGAGTTTTCGGTGCCTATCAGATTGTGAAGACAGATTTTGAGTATACGGTTACGCATAGATTTAGGGTTGCCCGTTTAATTATGGCCGAGGCTTAACGATTTTCGTTTTTTTCTTTATACTGACATAGAATTTCAGTAAAACAAATACAAACTTTACTATAATCATAAAAAAGTCTGCCAAGTTGGTGGTGTCGTATAGTTCCATCGCTGCTATATTTGAAGAACAAGTGAGTTTTATTCAAGGGAAAAAGAATGAAGTTGATTCATGTGAATTGAAAATTCAGTTGAATGAAAAAGATAAGGTCACTTATACACGTGGATGAATATTGGCAGGTAACAAAGTTAGTCAAAATCAATAAAATGTATGTATCTATACGTACGCACGCGCGTGCGCACACACTCACACACGGCGGAGGGGGCATACCATTCAATAAAAAAATTTTAAAAAATAAATTGAAAGAGTGGGAAGGACGCCCAGGTTTACTCGACGTCGGCCCTTGGGATCAAAGAAGCTGAAGGAGGAGGAGGGAGAGAAAGATGAAAGGAAGTGCCTCTATAAAATTACCACCAGTTGAGGTAAAACCCCTCTGGACGAGGGTGGTGAGACCACGTCATGTAGCACTCCTGCCGAGATGCCCAACTCGAGTAACTCTGAGGCACTTTTCCCGCACCACACCCCTCGCTATGACATGGTCGCAGCCTTGATCTTGAAGTTGTTTGACGCCACTCCTTTTAGTTACTTTAGCGCTTGCGGCAGGATGTTTCTGTCACACTTATTAATATTGGCTCGTGAGATCTGTTCCATGTCCACACTGCCATTGACAACCAGGATTATGGTAGACCCATTGGGGCAACCGCATTAAGACATAAAATATGGCCACCGTGAGTCCGAGGACGCTGGTTCACCACTTGATACAAAGTTGCCCAACCATCGTCGTTCAGGTGATCAGTTTGTCATTTGGGTAAATTTTGGGCAGGAAGTCAAGGTATGTAGGGACCTTCCATTGACATCGGAGCATGCCTATATACTTTAAGCTGAAATGCCGATTCCATAAACTTCATTGATCGCCGACAACGCCTTCACAACAAAAGATTTTTACAGATTTTACAAATGTTATCCTTATTTTACGACAAAGGAGCTCCTTCTAGGTTTATTGAGTATCTATTTTACCAACATTTGTTCATTTAAATTACCGGAAGAATACATTTATTTTTAATTGAAAGTTTGAGTTAGGATCAGGTTATTTCATTACCACCATCCCATGCTTAAACAATTAAAACCAAGTAGATCAGTGCTCACGAAGTGAGCCATATGATAGCGCATTTTCTTGGTAGGAGATCCGCGTGAAATAGACGCTTCTTGCGTGGAATGGAGAAAAAATGGCTTTGGAGGTCACTCAGCTGATCGATGACCTCTCATGCGTCTTCAGTATTCTCCCTTAAGCCTCCATCTCAAATTTCAGCTTCCTTTGTCGAATAGGAGGCAAAATGGCTTTTTAACTCACTCAGCTGATCGATGACCTCTCAGTCGTCTTCAGCATTCTCCCTTGAGACTCCCTCTCAAATTTCAGCTTCCTGCGTCGAATAGGAGACAAATTGGCGTGGGAGCTCACTCAGCTGATCAATGACCTCTCATGCGTCTTCAGTATTCTCCCTTGAGCCTCCCTCACAAATGTCAGCTTCCTGCGTCAAATAGGAAACAAATTGGCTTTGGAGCACACTCAGCTGACTATTTACCTCTCAGTCGTCTTCAGCATTCTCCCTTGAGCCTCCATCTCAAATTTCAGCTTCCTGCGTTGAATAGGAGACAAATTGGCTTTGGAGCTCACTCAGCTGATCAATGACCTCTCATGCGTCTTCAGTATTCTCCCTTGAGCCTCCCACACAAATGTCAGCTTCCTGCGTCAAATAGGAAACAAATTGGCTTTGGAGCTCACTCAGCTGACTATTTACCTCTCAGTCGTCTTCAGCATTCTCCCTTGAGACTCCCTCTCAAATTTCAGCTTCCTGCGTCGAATAGGAGACAAATTGGCGTGGGAGCTCACTCAGCTGATCAATGACCTCTCATGCGTCTTCAGTATTCTCCCTTGAGCCTCCCTCACAAATGTCAGCTTCCTGCGTCAAATAGGAAACAAATTGGCATTGGAGCTCACTCAGCTGACTATTTACCTCTCAGTCGTCTTCAGCATTCTCCCTTGAGCCTCCATTTCAAATTTCAGCTTCCTGCGTTGAATAGGAGACAAATTGGCTTTGGAGCTCACTCAGCTAATCAATGACCTCTCATGCGTCAGCGGTCCCTGATACATCTTTATCCTCGCCTTGCTATATACAGATTATATCCATACCAAGTTTCATCGAAATCGGACGTCGGGAAGTGACATTTAAAACGATTTTAAGAGGACACACATACATACATCAACGAACAAAGTGAACTCAATAGCTCATTTTGCCTTTCTTAAAGAAAATACGCTAAAAATAGAAATAAATAAATAAATAATGTAACTCTTTCTTTTTCTCATGTTCTCAGTTAATTTTATTGTTGTTTCAATATTTGGTAGTTTCTTGGCAACCGTAAATTGAAACAAAATCACATTGATAATAACTTAAATTAAATTGACAAGGAAAATCATTTAATATTTTATTGACCCTGGATTCGTTGTCATTTTATGCAGACGTTCAATAGTATCCTTCTCCTCCCTCCTCCTCCTCCGTCACTCCTCCTCCCTCCTTCTCCTCCTCCTCCCTCCTTCTCCTCCTCCTCCCTCATCCTCCTCCTCCTCCTCCTCCTCCTCCTCCTCCTCCTCCCTACAATACACACTTGTAAGGTGTCCCATATTAAATTTCAAATTTTCGAAAATTTATAGTATAACTAACTTTTTCTTCGCGAAAATTTGATAGATTAAAATGTACGCCAGCATGAACTCGTGTGCAAAATTTCAGATCGATTGGATATCGGGAAATGGGTTAAAAATCGATCTGAAATTTTGTCTCAAGAAAGAAAGCAAGCAAGCAAGCAAGCAAGAAGAGAATCAAAGTTAATAGAAAGAGTTACAAGCAAGAAGAGAATCAAAGTTAATAGAAAGAGTTAAAAACCGTTGTTTATATTACAAATTTTCGCACTCACTTAGGCCAGCCCATAGACATAATTATCCATGTCAAAAAGGTAAGTAGGTGCATACGTTTTAGAACGTTTCTTTATTTGGCCAGTTCAAGCAAGCAAGCAAGAAGAGAAACGAAGTTAAAAGAAAGAGTTAAATAAATAACAGAAAACTACAAAAAGCTAGTGAGAATATTGAGTTTGGAGGAAAAAAATCGTGCAAAAATTCATCTGGAATTCTTTCCGTTGCGAGGATTCAAATGCTGATCAAAAGGAGCGAAGAGTTGAGTAGTTTGAGGTGTGGATGCGGTCCCTGGATGAAGAGGCTGTGTGGATCGCGGATGGGCGGGATATCCCTTTTTTCCACAATGAGCCTCTAGCGGGGCCGATTAGTCAAGGCACCGATCGGATCGTGTCACGAGGTCAGCTGTTTCGCTTTTTCTCTGGAAATACACAAGTATTTTTCTTCTGTCGGCCGCCGCGGGAGAAGGGTGATCGATAGAAAGTTTCGAGCTCGCAAAGAAAAACGGAGAGAATGACACAAGAGAAGAAATTGGCTTGGTGGAGGTTGAGGGGATTGTCAATTCAATTTGAATATGGGGGAACAGAAAGGTGTCCGGCTCTCAGCATGACCAATTTCGGCTTTTCAAAATATATTTGTCTTTTACCTTTAAAACAGGTAGCCTGTTTGTAGAAGATGTAGGGGTGTAGGGGCTCCTATACATTAGGGTGTTCATCACCCTCAGAAGAGCACCAAGAGCATTCAAATATAATTTAGTAATTTCCTACATTCCTCTTAGGAAAACCGTTGAACACAGAACACCTACAAGTTGCGAAAGAAGAATGAGGCCTCCCATCAGATGTTTGTATGTTTTGGAACAACTTACCATCATGAACAGTGAGTACCATCAATACAGCAGACGGATGCACCTACCTGCAACAAACAAATCATCGTTTGATTAGATTTAGACATAAATTACTGTATTAAACAAATTATAAATTTATAAATTACACAATTATATCTTACACGTAGGTGAGTTCTAGATATTCAATTCTAGACGTGTTAGCAAACGCTTGTACATAAACTTACCTATTTGATTTATGAGTATTTAAACTACCTAGGGATGACATAAAGATAGAAATCAAAGTCATAAATCAGGTTTTAACATGCATCATGTTTTACCGCTTGATTTTTTGCGTGAAAATTGAGCGAAATTCAGCGCAAGCCGACATGTTTTATATTGATTTTTACGTACAATCCATGCATCTCTTTTCTTCCTCGACCAATGCGTTGCTAGGGAAGTGTAACTCCCTTAGTTTTCATATCAGGAAAATCTTTCGCCACTTTTAGGAATGCTCTCACTTTTTCACAACATCTCATGAATCCTAATCCGCTGTAGTGAAGGAAAGCTGATTTATTACGCTACGCTATAAACTGATGTTTCTAAGTAACCATAATGAACTATGATGGACCATAATGCGAAAAGAAGACCAACATGGTAGGTACTAATGAGTAGTAGGTACTCGTAAGCAGTAGGTGTGCTAGACGATGCCAAGACCTCTGACCAGCTGATCGGCTCATAAAGCTGATTTCTACGGATCTCTGAAGGTGAAATTTGAAACAGGGACTGTATGACACAGGTAGACTGGAATTTCAAAGTGCGGAGTCACCATAATATGCCGATTGAGCTCGCAAGCTAATTTCTATGCCATTTAATCTATGAAGCTGAAATGTGAAACAGAGCCTCTATGAGACAGGTAGCAATTAGTGGGGGAGAACCCAGATCACCTGAGTGAGGTCGGGAGATCAGTTCTCTCTTAATAGGCACAGGAAGCTGAAATTAAGTGCGGAGCATCTGTAGGCTTGATCTGTACGATCGACAAAGTAAGGACTCATAAAGATCAGCTGAGTGACCTCGGGAGCACAATCCTAATAGACTAAGGAGGCTGAAATTAGGTGTGGAGCCTCTATAGTCCTGCTCTGTACGATTGACAAAGTGAGAACCCAAACAGATCATTTTGGGCTAATGAACGATTGACAAAGTGAGGAACCACCCAGATCAGTTGAGCGAGCTCGGTAGCTCATTTCTCTCCTAATAGACACATGAGACTGAAATTAGTTGTGGAATCTCTATACGGTTACTCTGTACGATTTCGAAGTGAGGACTCACACAGATCAGCTGATTGAGCTCGGGAGCTCAATCCTAGTAGACCTTAAAGACTGAAATTATTTGTGGAGCCTCTATAGTCCTGTTGTGTACGATTGAAAAGTGAGGACTCACCATTATCAGCTGAGCGAGCTCGGTAGCTCATTTCTCTCCTAATAAACCTAGGAGGCTGAAATTTGGTATTGAGCAACACACAAGAGAAAACATGATACATAATTTTCATTTATTGGTTGCAACAGAAAATCGAAAATATTTTATAATAATCAAGAAATTTTTCATTGCCTGAAAGTGAAACAATACTTCCGCTACCTATAGGTATCTGGAGTCGGAAGCAAAAATCCGATTAAAAATAAAAAATTAATTAACAAAATAAAAATCCGATTAATTTGATTTTTTCATTTAAATTGTTCATTTTTTTAACCCTGACTCAAACCAATAACTGTTTCATAACCTACTAATATCCGCTAATATTCTGAAGTGAAGTGAAGTGATGGAATACTTGCTATGTGAAGATTTCTGATCCGTAAGGTTCGATCGCATGCAAGCTGTGTTCTCCCGACGGCCTTATTTGTCGCGCTGACGTCTTCATTTTCCGTTCCCCCCACAGCTCTAAACTTTGAATCCCAACAATCGTCGTTTCTATACAAGGAGTCACTTGAGAAGAAACAGTAGTTTTCGGCTGGTGGCCTTCGTTTATGTAAATTTTAAGACACCTGACTCGGCAAATGGGAATTTCGAAACAACCTCCGGATATTTCTAGATGACAGACGTAAAGGGGGACGTCGTTTAATCCAGTAGAGTTTCTAATTCCCAACAATCCGAAGAGTCAGGGAAAATTATGCAGTCGGCCTGGATACAAAAAAGTTTCAGTCATGATCGTATGAGCCAATTTTGTAAATAATCGATTATATTATTGTGTAACATTGTTTTGAAATATAAGCACTTTTATTGCAAAGAAAATGTTAATTTCCAATTTTATGTCAAAAAAAGGATTTTTACCTTTTTTTTCAGTTTTTTGAAAATAGATTTTTCAGCCAATATTATTGATATTTAAGTACATTTTTGAGCCTAATTTCGTGCATAAATTGTGTAATGTTCTAGTTCAGTGTTAATAATGAATAAACTGTTAAAGATGAATAAACTTCATCTAACTGAAGTTCTGTAGAAAAAATATAAATGTTCCGATTGTCAGCCTTTTTTTTAGCCAATTTTAGTAATTTTTTTAGTGGACTTTTTTTTTTTTTTTTTTTTTTACCAACACCTTAAAAAAAAGCTGGCCAGCGAATTCACCCTTTTTCACATGAAAAGTTTGATTTTTTGGCGCTAGAACGGCTCGTTACGTTAGTGCTGATCTATATTTTGCTTCCTCACTACCGAACGAAGGGAAGTTTTGTGTTCGTGATTGAAGTCGAAAAAATTGTTGTCCTCCAAAATCAACATTTCCACTTGCTTTTTGCGTTTCAGCATTAGCACCAAAACGGACCCTTTCAATTTACAATACCGTCGAATCAACTGCAGCCTGTGCGCATGTCCGAACGTGAATATCTTATAACGTCGATTTCTTATCATCTATTGGTCCGATTCCGTTCAAACTCGGGGAGAAGATCGGTATGTGTTCCAGGAAAATTCCTAATGAATTATATTGCGATTGGTGGAGTAATGACTATAGCGCATGCGCGACACTGTTATCGATTGACAACGACAAAACTCCAAATCTAATGGAACGATTTTTATGACTTTTAAGGATTGTGCGGAATAGCTTCTAGACGGCCCCATATAACTTTCATTGTTGTCACATAAATAGTAGGTAGTCTATGCCCATGAGCAAATGATAATTTATAATAACGTAATTTCTTATCATCTATTGATCCGATTTTGTCAAACTCGGGGAGTAGTTCGGTATATGTTCCAGGGAAATTCCTTATGAATTATATTGCGATTGGTGGAATAATAACTATAGCGCATGCGCAAAACTAAAATTGATCGACACAGACTAAACTCCGACACTGATGGGTCGATTTTTATGAAATTTTCAACGATTGTGCGGGATAGCTTCTAGACGGTCCCATGGGTATAACTTTCATTGTTGTCACATATAGTAGTCTGTGCGCATGCGCCAATAATAATTTATTATAATGTCGATTTTTTAATAATCTATTGTTCCGATTTCGTTCAAACTCGGGGAGTAGATCGGTATACGTTCCAGGAAAATTCCTTATGAATTATATTGCAATTGGTGGAGTAATAACTATAGCCCATGTGCGAAACTAATATCGGTCGACACAGACAAAACTCTGACACTGATGGGTCGATTTTTATGAAATTTTCAAGGGTTGTGCGGTTTTACTCCTAGACGTTCCCCAATAAATTTCATTACCGTTGGATTTATAGTAGTCTGTGTGCAATTATCAATTACTTCGACAAAGGACTTTGTTCTTCAACTAATTCAATAAGTCCAAAATTCAATATGTAAGGAAGCAATACGTGGCAGACGTTTTTTCTTAATAGAATACCCCGATTTACTCTTCAAACCGAAATAACATTACTTTCCTTTGAGCCTTCGAGTTGTTGAACAAAATGAAAGGTGCGGTCCCATGCGTTTCAACATCCAAATATCAAATATGAGTCAGATGGGACCAAATAGAGTCATGTAGGTGTCGGTGTATATCCGGCTATTCAGAACCGATAATCATTTCCCCGTAGTATCATCTCTACATCCGAAAACTTTGTTTGTTCGATGATAAATCGAAGCCGACTAAGGAAATGCGTCTCGGAGCTCCGACCTTCAAGATAAAAACCGTCCGGTCTCCGTTGGGAAGCGAACGGGAGAACGAGATAACTCGAGATGTAGCGACGATCCGCGTGATTTTCTCATGACATTTCATATTTCACGACTCACCCGATAGCTCAGGTCTCTACATTCGATCGCTTTGTGCTAACCGGAAGACATCTGAGAAGGGTGTAACGTTACTCCAATATGCTATTGTTATGTAGTAGGTAGCGCCTTTGAAGCCTTGGGTTGATTCTGGTTTGTCTCAATCGTAACGTGGTACGTGCTTAAGCCATGAACTTGGAAGATACCTACCTATTCTCATTAATATCCATGTCCCTTCAAAATGTATGTACTAAAGTATCCGTGTGAAAATCCTTGTATCATCTCTATCCTCAAAGACAGAAAACTATCTGCAATATTTTTCTATAATCACTATTTTCAAGATATTTTGTTACTTGGTGGTTGTAAGATATGTTCCAACTTTTCTGTTTCTTCCCTCTGATAATGCTCAATAGATAATAAATACATCTAGTAGGTAGGTAAATTTGTTATACTTATTTTCTTCTCTGGCAAAACTAAAAGTTCATTGATATCACAGATCATTACTCATAAATAAAGTCCTTTAGATAATTAATAGGTAATCAAAGTTCGCGCTTAGAGAACTTTCGACAAAACTCGGCACTGCGCGCCTCGTAAGGGCCCTTGAACCCGCTGGGGGGACCCCAAACCTCCTTTTACTTTCACCTTGAGCCTCGACTAAACATTGGAGGAGCGTGGAACACGCTCAATTTCAAAATGTAGCTTCATAGATTGAATAGCAAAGAATTTAGCTACGGATCTCACTCACTGGTGAGTCTGACTAAGCTGGTCTGGGGGGCTCTAAACTTCATGATTCGTTTCCGTAAGTCCCAAGGGTTCTCAATTTCAAAATATAGATTTTTAGGTTGAATATCATAGAAATTAACTCCGGAGCTCGCTCAGCTGTTGTAAGGGATCTCAGACTCCATTTCTAGGTGTTCCATTTCCAATTTCAGCTTCATGGGTTGACTATGGCCCATATTCTCGTGACATCACGCCTGGAGTAGGTTTGAGTTTCTTCCAAGGTCTGCCATGACGTGGTAGATGCCACTAGATCGCAACTCAACCAACCTATTTTTCACTAGAAGTTTGCCATCGAATGTCAACCTAATAAGTTGTTATAATGCCATTTTTCAACGGTTTTGTTTTGTGAAAGTAATATTGTAGTAATATTAAGTTTCAATTCAACTAAATGGCAGCAGTAATCATGCCTGCCAGCACGATTATTGGTTGTAGTCAACAACCTACCGATCTAGTAGATAGTGAACCTACCGATCTAGTAGGTAGTCAACGAGTTTTTATTTGGACTAGGGACTAACTAATATAGGAAATCAGTGTCCGACAACTAAAGAGCTTCATTCGTTTAGACTGAGAATAAATAACCTGAAAACTAATAGAGAAAAAATAATTGAAAATTCCTCAGGTGTCTGTACTGCGCTGTAGGTACTACATAGCCATTGACCTGGGAGTTTCAGCAGCGTTTTAGACATGTTCTTATTACTATAACTGAGGCAGCTCTACTTGTTTTATTGAATGAATGAAAGGAAAGATTTGGTAGTTTGTTGAAGTAAACAAGGCAGGTTGTTGCTCCACCAACAAACGAAACTACGTAGGTACGTTGTCGGTAGATTGTTGTTCTGCCAACGAATTTCAACTGCTTATAAACCAGCTGTACGGAATAAACCTTTAAATTCATTCTTCTGAAGGTTAAACTTCATGAAGACGGGCATTGTCAGTGCAGTTATTACGCGAGTTTTGCAGTTACGCAAATTTGTGGGACAACAAAATTTGATTAAGTGGGTACCTACTTCAATTTTTGTCTATGGAAGCACTTCGATATCTCAAAATTGTGGGAAAAAGTAAGGGGGGGGGGGGGGTTACTTTTGGGACACCTGTATATATATATATATATATATATATATATATATATATATAAGGCATACGTACCTTTGGAAAAGTACTTAGAACGGATTTCAATGAAGAAAATTAGCAACTTTAAATGTTTTGTATATTTTGTTTTGTGTATGCCTATTCTTGGCTAGTATAGAGACTTTCCGTGATTCGTGAAAATAACGATTTTAAATGAACCTTGCCTGGATTATTGGGAATCTAGTTTAAGGAACTATCTAAGAGTAAGCATCAATATCCATTTTATACTGGAGCGCATTTTGAAAAAATACACTTTTATCGATTTTTTAGCGTTTCGTACCAGTGTGCTGGAGTCAGGAGAAGGGAGACTCCCATTCACCCTATGAGACTCCATAGAAAAAGTCAAAAGGAGATGCCGAGGAAAAAGACCGTCCAAAGGAAAAACTTTCCCTTTTTGCCCGAGACGCTGCACCTCCGTGTCGGCCCCAATCGAACATGAAAGCACTAGGAACCAATTTCTCTTTCAGGGATGAATTAACTCGCCGAAAGTCAAAAGTGGATACCTATATCAGCCTAAAAACGTCTGCCAAGTTAGGTGTGGCACATAGCTTCCTCCTTTACCTATCATGAATGTATAGATCATTGAAAAGTATCAAATGATCTTGAAAAATTCCATAGCGAGTAAATCAAGAAGTAGCGTGAAATGTCATAATTGGTCAATTAAGAAACGGAACAATGATACTCAATGTAATTTATGTTTGTGCAAGCGCACAATGAACTGATGAGTTGAAAATAATGAAATAGGTACGGGACCATCTAAGACCTAAACCGCGCATTCTCTGATCATTTCATCAAAATCGGCTGAAAACTATGGAAAGTATTACAAGTATCTCATTACAAGTATTCCACATTGGCGCGTCCCCAGTAGCTATTAATGATACAATCGTGTTAAAATTGATATGAGGTAAATCAAGACATCTTCTTCCAACTATCATCCAAATTTAAGCTAAATCGAACTACCGTGTGAAAAAATGAAGCATAAAGGAATTTACGTTTGCACATGCGCAGAATGAAGTATTGCTTTGGCAACAATGAAACTGATAGGGGACCACCTACAATCTAACCCGCGCATTCTCTGACTATTTCATCGAAATCGGATGAAAACAGTGGAAATTAAGGTCGTTATAAGGATTTCACATAGGTGCATGCGCAGTAGCTATGAATGATACAACCATGTTGAAATTGATGTAAGATGATTGAATTGTCATGACTTAACTATCATCCAAAGTGGGCGTAAAAAAATTATGCTTGGTAGAATTCACGTTTGCGCATGCGCAGAGTGAGGTATTGAGTCAAAATTGATGAAACTGATAGGGGACCGTCTCTACCCCCCAGCCCGCACATCCCTTGGAAATTGCATCCAAATCGGATGAAAACTGTGGAAAATAGCTTGTTACAAGGATTTGCGGTCACACGACTGACACATTTAACGATTAACACATTTAGCATAAACGATTAAAACACATTAACATTTAGCGATTAACACTTTTTTTTTTTTAATTTGACCAATTTAATGTACTCAAAAAGTACGGGGCTACGAACTCATCCATTCATTTAGAAAGCTTGATATTCAGATATTTGGCTTGAAATGAAAAAATGCTAAATTCTAGGATTCGTTTCAGAATACCTGAAAACGGATTTCAATGAAGAAAATTTTCGATTTTTTTTTTTTTATTTTAATCTTGGAGTCATTGCAATAGCTTCATTTCCGTGGTACCTGCGTGGTCCATGAAAGCGGTTATAGAACGCTAATGTTACGGTTCCCATTCAATAACATTGTCAGCAGTGCAGCGAACGTTGCAAAACGAGGCAAACAGAATTCTGCGGTAAATAGGTTGGTATTAGAGTTGCTAGGTCGAGCTATAAGTCACAATAGTTGATTGTTTCCGCGACATTCATAACACGGGAAATGTCGACACCGCGAGCCGGTCAGCGCCTGACTTTTACCTTCGTCCCGTCACTGGGTTCATCGACCTCGGGAGAAATAGTTTTTCTTCGCCAATATTCTCATATTTTCTTTTTTTTTTTTTTTTTTTTTTTCACCGAAGGCCAAGTCAGCTAGGGAGGACAGACGGAAACTGGCGGCCGAACGCGATGTAAAAGACTCCAAAAGTACCAAGGCGCTAAGGTATAGTCCAAGTGCCAAGGCCGAAAATAGGTATCTAGTAATTTAAGGAGAAGGTTTGAGATAAGATTTTGAAAATATAGCCCATTCCTGGTTTGAAAAAAATCGTTGTCAGCTACCTACCTCGAAAGTGGTGGAATACAAAATGACGGCCTCATAAAGATGCCTTAATTTGCCTACCTTGCAGTTTTTCTCTAATAATTCCTAAGCCATGCGCCCTACAGAAATTTTTATAGGTAGCTAAGTTGTAGAGCGTAAAATTACAAAGCGATCCGACCCAAAAACTATGAATCATCTCCCAAAATAATCGAATTATAAACAATTGAAAACCGGGCTAATTTTGGGTCAGTCTTCCCCCCTCCCCCTCCCCCGTCTAGACTTTTGCTCTTCAAAATCACCTAGCGGCCTTAATATTTGTCTAATTTAGGTTTTCCAAACTTCGTTAGATTCAGATTTAGATACTTTCTGAAGTTCATATCGAGCAAGTTATAGCTGAGACCTCTCTCTGAGATCCCTCTCCCCCAACCGCACTTTCAGCGAAGCAAGATATGCATCTAGGCTGACGATGTCACTGCAAATCCTATGACCACGAATTGATAGCGACCTAGGAACAGAACGTTTCACGTGTGGTGGGTGACAGCTGTGATAGTGAAGGTATAGAATTGGGCATTGGAATCCTTGGTATGAACAGTGGTCTTGAATTTATCTCCGATTAGACTAACATCCACATCCAAAAAAGTTACCTGGGACTCAGAGACTGAGTGAATAAATGTTACTGAATACAGTGAATTTAATGCATTTATGATTTCGGTTAATGCCTCTCGACCATGCTGCCAAATCATAAAAATGTCACCTATTAATCTAAGCCACAGTAGAGGTGAACGCGATGATCTAGAAAGAATTATGAAATTATAATTTGATGTATATAAATATACGCATTAAGCAGATGATACATTGTGACATGAATATGTCCTTTGGCACTCTTATTATCAACATCATTGAAATTGGATGTATGTATAAGTCGTTAGCGTAAAAGATCCCATCCTTTCAATAGAATGAAGGTTGCATACGCATATAGTTGAGAAGTATGTAGTGGTGCCATATTGACATGAAGGAGCATATTGAGGGACGGAAGGTCATGATGGCGAGGGGTGGGAAGGTAACTCCAAACCGGAAACACCTTTACCTCACTTCCGGGGGCTCCGAGCTCGAATGGTCACAACCGGAGCGTTTCCCGTCCATCGCAGCCACCCGATAGCCGCGTCTATTGTCAGAGACCAAAGTTGCCAAACGCGCTGATTGGACGAGGGACTGTACAAATACCACGTGACTTAAATCGAATTTTAACATGGAACTGGATTTTGACGTGTCCGTCCCCAAGGAAACTGTTGGTCAATCCTAATGGCAACGACAGAAGAGTCGAAATGGTAACATATGGGTCTAGCCTTGCCAGACATACTATAATAATTTATAGTATCACACTTTATTTATGAAAATACTACTCAGGGTGTCCCGCTCTTGGTGTAACAAGACGTTTGGGTTAAACTCGACCGGAAGTGGAGCAGCCGAGTTTTACACTTTAGCTTACTAGTTTCACCCCTAAAAACACATACTCGTATAATTCATCATACCAAATGAATCAAATTTGTGAGTTAAATGTAAAACTGGGTTATAACGTGTTTGGGGAGGTATGCAAGTGTTACCATTCGATTCAGCTTAAAAAACTACGTAGAAACCGACCCCAAACTCGTATTTTCGTAGAGGGTCATTTTTAAATAAAACCCTCGATTTCAGTGAGAAAACTGTGTTTTTCAACATTTGAACATAGTTTCCTTCCCTAATTAGCAAATTAAAAGTAAAATTGACTACACTGTTGAAGAGGTGAGATCTTGGCGCAGTTTTTACCGTTCCTGTATCTTGAAAAAATATTGATTCTCATAGTTCAATTTTCGATTGAAAAAACTCAAGGTTTCCCGAAATTGGTAAAACGTGCTTTTCAGAGGGCTTTTTTATGTCTCAAACCTTGATTATTAAGAAAGCTCAGGCATCTATCAAATAGAAAATTTAATGTTCTTTTAAACAATATCCTCATATTTGAATTTACACGGCAAATTAAGGGAGTTAATGTTATCAGTGACAACAGGTCGAACACGAAAAAATCTTACAATATTAAATTACTCGAAACAGAGCGTTTAAAAAAAATCTCTAAGAACTTACGATCAGAAATGAATTCTAGAATCGACCCCTGAAGTGCTGACCACCTTATGCGGGACACCAGATATGTATAGGTATATATATATATATATATATATATATATATATATATATATATATATATATATATATATATATATATATATATATACAAACAATTTTTAAGGAAAAACAATAATTGACAACATGAAACTAACTTTTATATTTCGGCATATACCTTTTTCAAACTACGAGAAAAGAAAATTTGATTTTTGTAAATTGGTGAGAAAATCTTGCCATGGAGAAGCTTGGTTGCTCAGTTAACGCCTGATGTTCAACCCGCAGTTGATGTTGATGTTAACCAGCAAGTTAAGTGCTGTCTCCTCTTTTAATACGTAAAAGGCAGGGCATTCTTAGCACAACATTCTTAGCATACTTTATTTTTGTTTTTAATTATCTATATTTTTTTCACCACAAATACCTAACTATCTTATTACCTAATTAGTCTAAAAAAGAGCTGATTTTTATTTTATTGTAATTTTACTTTTTACACAATTAAAAGGCCCACGAGGCTTATGTGTATGCATTTTGTTTGCCAAAAAATAAGTAACAATGTGTATATCAGTTGTTGTGTTTGTGTATCAGTTATTGTGCAAAGAATGCCCTGCCTTCTACGTAGGAAAAGCGGAGGCAGCACTTAACTTCGGGTCAATAATAACCTTAGATCATCAGTAATTATGAAAAAAGAAGATATGACAGTAGGTAAGCCGCCATGCCTCGTTGCATGATGCTACATTTGATGACTGCTATGGTATAAAGGTATTGAAGAAAATGAGACCCACAGAAAATAAATTAATGCTGCTTCAGTCAGAGAGGGCTCACTAGAATGTTTGGGGCGCGTATGATCCTCCAGGGTTGAACATCAGGCGTTTCTGCGCAACCACGCTTCTCCAGGGCAAGATTTTCTCACCAATTTACAAAAATCAAAATTTTTTTCTCGTAGTTTGAAAATGCATTTAAGTCCAAATATAAAATCAGTTTCATGTTGCCAATTATTGTTTTTTTCTTAAAAATTGTTTGAATATGTACATGCTCTTGTAGAGCCATTTCATTCGGTTATATATATTTATGTATATACGTAGTGTTGTTGCTCGTCACGACGACTACCTCAGTTGATATGACCCGCATCCTCGGAGCTCCGCACTGAGTACAGCTGGTTCGAGCTTGCAGGCCAAGATGGTTATCAAGCGTAATGACCCCTGCACGCTGAGTTCATTATTATTTTACTGTACCAACCGACGAAAATGTGATGCGCACCCGATTCCAGTTTTACCGGTTTATGAGCTCCATCATACTTCTCCAGTTTGCATCAATTGCTCCGTAATTTAGCCCCTTCCATAATAAAATTAGAAACTCATGAAATACGTTCAAAAACTAAGCTAAATTCATAATTGGGGAAAAAAATCAGGAAAATCGGACGAGAATAGTTAAAACATCACGATTTATCAGTGTCACATGGAAGGGAGGGGGGGGGGGGATGCTGATAAATCATGATCTTTTAACTATTCTCGTCCGATTTTCGTGATTTTTTCCCCCTCTACTATGAATTCAGCCTAGTTTTGGAATGCATTTCAGGTGTTTCTAATTTCATGATGCTTCCATCATCATGAAATAATTGGAGAGGATAATAGCAATAAATCGTGATATTTTTACTGTATTCATTTGAGTTCCGCAAAAGTTTTTATTATTTTATCGATCCAGATTCGATTCAGTTACGCAACCTTGGAAGTTTCAAATTTACTGTCGTTGGATAGGGTATATGGTGGGGGGGAGGGGGGGTAATTCGAGAAAGCATGATATTTTGTTTTTCTCTCTTTCATTTAATTCTCACCAAAATAATATACAACCCATCCATAGGAACGTGAGTAATGTACGCATTACTTACCAGTATGTTTTAAGCACATTTTTTTAAGTAGAGCGCTTTATTGCGCCCCGAAAATTGCTGTTCCACTAACTCATCCCTTCCTGCAATGAAATCTAGGTAACGTTTCACGATACGCCGAAACGGATTTCTATGAATCCAGAAATTATATTTAAAATTTTTGGAACTAATGCAATAGTTACATTTCTAGTGGGTGGAATGGGTTCCACAGGGTATTGAGGCCCCCGACTACCGCCATTTTCACGCTGTCCGGGTGTCTACGAAAGCCACCTCGGTGAGGGTTCAAATAGTAGTCGCGGGACAGTAGACGCCTTTTACCGTGTCTGTGAGGATAAAAATGAAAACATGTATCATTTGGTGCAGAAGTGTCCTCAGACTCACGGTAGTAGGTTAAACCTGTACACCTTTTTCATTCGAACGCTCATTGAAATTGACGTCATTATCCTGGAGCTGTTTTTTCGCATAAAAACATACGAAAAAAGTTCCAGTCATGCAGCATGATCGTATGAGCGAATTTTCGTAGATTATCGTAACATTATTTGAAATTTGAAATCGTAACTGTTTTGAAATTTGTGCATTCCGAGTACAAAGAAATTGTTAGCCACCAATTTTATGGCAAATAAACTCGTTCCAAATTATATTCTACGAATAAAAACAGATTTTGGATGTTTAGCAATTTTTCAGTTTTTCAATCGATTTTTCAGCAAATATTGATGAAATTCAAGTACATTTTTCACCATAATTTTGAATGTTTTAGTTCATCGTCAATAAACTTCTTTCGACTACGATTCTGATAAAAATATAAATTTAACAGTTTTTAGACGTTTTCAGTCACATTTAGTGATTTTTTTAGCTCATTTTTTGAAATTTGAACAATTTAATGTGCTCAAAAAGTGTTGTCCAACGAACTCATCCTTTCTTTTGAAATGCTTGATTTTTTGGCGAAAGAACGAAGTTTTTATCTCAATTCTATCGAGATTTATCGTCTGGAATGACACACACACACACACATACATATATATATATACGTATATATACATATATGTATATATATATATATATATATATATATATATATATATATATATATATATATATATATATATATATATATATATATATATATATATATATATACATATATACATATAAAAAAGCGTTAAAATCCAGGAATCATTTCAGAATGCCTCAAAACAGATTTCGATGAAGAAAAATTTGAAAATTTTTATTTCAAATTTTTGGAGCCATTGCAATAGCTTTATTTTCTAAGAAAATTCGCTAATAACTGAGATATGGTTGATTTTAAGCTCCAAACCGGACTATCCTGAAGCTGTTTTGCTTGGAAACGCACACACACAGTAAAATTACATGATGCTAGATTTTTAGTTAGTAAAAAAGGAACAAAAAAATCATGGACGGCAGCTAAAAAATGCATTGATTTGGCGCGAACTGGTGGTGTATAGTAGGTAGTTGGGTAAACCTTTACACTAACTTACATTCGAACGCTCATTAAAATTGACGTCATCATCCTGGAGCAGTTTTTTCGCATAATAACGCACGAAAATAACTGAGATATGGTAGATTGTAAACTTCAAACTTGCCTATCTTGAAGCTTTTTTTTTTTTTTTTTTTGGAAACGCACACACACAGTAAAATTACACGATGCCTGCTTTCTAGTTAATAAAAAAGTAACAACCAGTGCGCGCCAAATCAATGCATTTTTTAACTCCCGACCATGGTTTTTTTGTTCCTTTTTTTACTAACTAAAAGCAGGCATCATGTAATTTTACTGTGTGTGCGCGTTTCCAAGCAAAAAAGCTTCAGGATAGGCCAGTTTGAAGCTTAAAATCAACCATATCTCAGTTATTTTCGTGCGTTTTTATGCGAAAAAACAGCTCCGGGATGATGACGTCAAATTTAATGAGCGTTCGATTGTGCACAGGTTTACCCTACTCTCGGTGGCCGCATTCTACGTCATGATGCGTTTACCAAGTAGATAACAGTTTCAAATTCACCCTGTTCTCCTTCAACTTTTCTTCTTGATGAAAATCCCGGACCCCCTCACCAAGGCTGGGCCCCAGGGGTAATGTTCTCAGTTCCCCCACCCTCTCTATGGGCATGCGACTAACATACTTCATTGCTAACTAGTTATTCATCGTCCGCATTCTGCACACTACTTACAATCTAGAGGCATCCGCGTACTTACTTGGATCTAGTCAAGTGTGGGATGTGGTCAGGGAAGACTGTAAACCGCGAAGATAGCTCCAAACTGCGTAACTCTCGGCCGCTCCATCTTCGGAAATACCTTCAACGATCCGGAGCGAATGCCTGCCCTCGTGTGGAAACTATTTGAGTCGGAGCCGTTCAAGGATGGAAGATTGATATCTGATTGCCCGTTTCTGTAAGTGACGGTGAAGTGGAACATTCCACCTTTGGGATTTAACGCGACGACCCCAAAATGCTAACATTCTGTAGCGTCCTTACAGTGGAAGAGCTTCCTGTACAGGTGTACACAGATGTTAAGTAATTGGTAGTTAACATCATTCTCATCTAGGCGAAGGAGTCCCAGATCCTGGTTTAGAGTTCTTCCGGCCAGATTAGAGTTTTTGAACGGGCTCTGCAGTAAAAACCAAATGATTGCAGTCGTTTGGTTAGATTCCTGGTGAACAACCCTTAATTAGGACCATTTCCAACATCTTACAATAAAAAGTCTGAGAAATAAATATTGTTCCGGTAAAAGGCATCTTTGTAGTCCAGAAGTAGGCACCCCTCCCTATCACTGGAAGTACTCATTTTCTGGAGATGATCGGGTACTATGGGATTCAAAATTAAAAACCGAGGAAAACAATGTATATAACAAAAAAAAAAAAAAAAAAAAAAAAAAAAAAAAAAAAAAAAAAAAAAAGTGGGTGTAAGAGGGGAAAAATCAGCACTAAAGATGACCCAGTAGTTGCCATCATGATTTTGTCTAAAATGCACCTTACAAACCTTACAAATGCTGCCTTTCGTAATCTTTACTATTATTGCAGAAACTCAGTAAATCTCAGCCATTAAAATGAAGGCGAATTCAAATGATTGATTTGTTCCAATTCCTTATTTTCAAGAGGTGAAGTCTCAAGTGACTACTAATGAAGCATCTACTCTAATTAGTTTCCGATCCCCATCAAACTTTATCCGGGCTTTGAATACCAAATAGTTCTTAATCATTTGGGAGTATAACTTCGTCAATGTTAACTTTTTGAATTTCTCCCTTGACGGGAAAAACAATAGATCGTGGATATGTCTAGGTAAATGAAGGTTAACGTCCAAATTTTGGCTCCCCACGGTTAATAGGGTAGAAGTATGGAAGCTTTAGGAGCAACTCAGCTGACCCTGTGCACCTTCAAGATTACGTCCTAAGGAGGCTACATGCCGAATTTCAGCTTCATACGATTAGTATTTTGTCTTCTTTTCGTAAACAGCAACAATATAACAGAGCAAACCGTAGGAGAATAAATAAATGCAAAAATAGTAGGTACCTACCTACAGAAGCTGGAACCGCGGCAGTTTGGGGAAACAAGATTCCGAAAATCTACCGGGCGCTGAAATCTGCGAGAGGCTGTCATGAATACTTCTATATTCCAGTAGTAGGTTTTCTCGATGTCTCCAAAAACATTGATCGTAATCTTAATTCATGTTTATATTGTTGGCAACACTTCTTTTCTTTCAGCTGTGCCACGGATTTTGGTATATTTTAATCGATATCAGTACGAGGAGTTATAAAAGTCGATTGTAACGGTTGTTTATTCGCTTCAAACTTCATTTAACCTCTTTTTGACTAAAACTATTATTGTGGCTTTAACTGTACTTCAATATGTTGGGAACAACCAAGAAAAAAAAAAGAAAAAAAAAAAAAAAAAAAAAAAAATGCAGACTGTAAAGTGGTGAGGACAGTGAGATATAAGGAATAATGTGTGGAAAAACGGGTGGCAATTGGTGTATGTGAGGGTCATTGTTCGGTGCTTCCAGGAGCTTTAATATAGTACGAATTGGGGAAAAAAAGGCAAGGTTTAGAAACTGCATTTCTTGCTGGTGTGACAATACAACGCCAAATACAGTTTCAACGGCTTTAAAGAGCGTTGGCCAAAAATGATTGGGTTGAGCATGCGGGCGGCAGCGGGACTCGCTGAATACGGTTTCAGACAAATAATTTCTGCACCAACCCAAACCATCACACCATAAATCAGATGGAATCGATTTTGCACTATCACGAGACGGCAATAGAATTCGAATGTGGAGAATGAGGTTGCACTCGACTCACAGAACATTTTTTTCCCACAATTAAAAGGTACAAGGAAAGTGAAAGCCGTTTCGTGAAACATTCAAACCAAACTCTCAGTAAATGAGGAACTAGTAGGCGCGGGTTGCGTGTGTGGGGGGACAAGGAAATATAAGTAGGTGAGAGCTAATAGGTCCGATCGTTTTGTAACCCTGACCGGCTGAAAGGTGCCGAGTTGAAGAATCCCGTAGAAAATCCCACAGTGTGGACAATATAATGGAGTTGTGTTGTTTCCTCATTAGCAGCGCAGGCCGGTGCAGGAGGTCGGTGGCCTTTTTGTCTCATTAGCTTGCACGGGAGACCCATCCCCGCGACCTTTATTGGGTCGACTGTCTGCTCGGGCTTGGGAATTCTCACTGGAAGATGGATGGGCAGGTACCGTAAGGTTCGAGTAAGGGTTACCAGTCGTGTGAGGGGTTACTTATTAGTATTCAAGAGTGGCGATGGTATTGATGAAGCGAACATTCAGCTGGTGATCTCTTGATCGGATTCGGTGCAAAAAATCGGATTGAATAACAACAAGGTGACGTAATAGGACCATCCTCTGAGTACATTCTCGTTTCAGCCACATTTTCGAGATCTACGATAAATTCTGTACAACATACCTCCAAATTTGTTGGAAAATATGACTCCCTCAAGTAATAATAGGAGCCAAAAGAAAGCAAAGGTTTGAATATTCAACAAATATTAAACACGTACATAGTTAAACCCCTTATACCTTAAACCCTTAGACCTTATACGATCTTTATTACATCGGCTGTCTGCTTGCTCTCTTTAGGAATCCTCATTCTGGGTAACCAGTCGTGTAAGGGGTTACTTATTAGTATTCTAGAGTGGCGACGGTAGTGATGAAGAAGCGAACATAAATTGTGGGAAATTGCTGAATTGTGGAATTGACAGCAATGACAATAATGTGACGTCTTGGGACCATCCTCTGTGGCTTAGGGGAAAATGATTTAGCATATTGAGGAAGAAGAGGTTTCAGATCGCCATCAACACCTGCTGTAAATGTGAATATAAACGGTGGCTGTGATTTAGATGGAGGAACTTAGGAGTAACTATAACTACCAACAGCGATTTATGTTTTGTTTGAAAATACATGAATATCTATATATTTTTGCTATGTTGGGATGGATACATTTGTGGGACTTACAATATAAGATAAATCCAAATTGGAAGGAAAATATAAACTTCCCCGCGCAATCATAGGTGCCAAAAGAAAGCAAATGTTGAAATTATCAAAATATGTTAAACCTCTCCATACTCAATCCCCACGAGCTTTATTGGGTCAGCTATCTGCTTGGGAATTCTCACTAGAAGAGGGATGGGCAGATATCATAAGGTTCGATTAAGGGTTACCAGTCGTGTAAGGGGAGTTATTAGTATTCAACAGTGGCGATGGTATTGATGAAGCGAACATTCAGCTGGTGATCTCTTGATCGGATTCAGTGCAGAAAATTGGGTAGAATAACAACAAGGTGACTTCATATGACCATCCTCTGAGCACATTCTTGTTTCGGCCATTTTAGAGATCCTCGATACATTCTGTTCAACATACCTCTAAATTTGTAGGGAAATATGACTTCCTCAAGTAATCATAGGTGCCAAAAGAAAGCAGAAGTTTAAATAGTAATAAAATATTAAACATGTATCTACATAGTTGAACCCCACAGAGACGACCTCATATGATCTTTCTTCTGCTCGATCTCTTCATGAATTCTCATTCTTAGAAGATGGATTACCAGGTAAAGTAAGGTTCGTGTAATGGTAACCAGTTGTGTAGGGGTTACGTATTGATAGTCTATAGTGGTATTTAAAGGATTCGTAGTCGTCGGTTTGAATTCAAGAACAAAACTAACTTTATTTGTTTATAATAATCATAACAACGTTGTATGTAACTAATCTCCCGCTTCCATAGTGTTCTCCACAATCCTACATTTTTCCCCTTCTTCGTCGACCGCTCCTTCTCTTCGTCTCAATTGATCGGCGTGCTTCTTCTTAAAGAGGCCCTCTGTCTGTACCTCATATGAATACGGTCCGTTCCTCTTCTTCACTACCCCTGGTTTCCAACCTTCTCCTAACTCTTTCTTGATCCATACTTCTTCTCCCTCCTCAAACGTTCTTTGTTTCCTCCCTTCTGTTTGACTTTGTTGCTTCCATAGTTTCAGCTCTATTCCTTTCCGCAAGTCGGGCTTCAAATTTTCAAAAATTGTTGGCATCCTTCGGCCTAAAAATAGTTCTGCAGGGGCTTTCCCGGTGGTCTTTTGTGCTGAATTTCTATAACTGAACAAAACGTTCTGGAGGGTCAACGATGGTTCTTTAATTTCTTTTTTTGATGCTTGATATCTTCTCTTCAATGTTCTTATCAATCTTTCGACTAATCCGTTACTTCTAGGATGATAAGGGGTCGTTTTTATGTGCCTAATTCCATTTCTTTTAAAAAAGCTCTCAATTTCAGCTGAAACTAGTTGCGGCCCATTGTCAGAGACGATTTCTTTGGGAACTCCATACCGGCTGAACCACCCTCTTAGTCTTTGAATGATAGTTGCTGATGTAGTTGACTTTATGCACTCTACTTCTGCCCATTTTGACAGAGCATCTATGCCAACCAGCCAGGTAACTCCATCGACTGGTCCTGCCAAGTCTATATGGACCCGCTCCCATACTTGGTCTGGCACATTCCAAGGATAAATGGGAACTTCCTCAATGTCATCTCTATGTTCCTGATATGCTGAACACCGCTTTATGTAGCATTCCACATCTTGGTCTATGCGTGGCCACCATACATAATATCTTGCTAGGGATCTCATAGCTGCTATGCCAGGATGACCACAGTGCAAGATTTTCAATATGCCCTGCCTCATGGTAGAGGGAACAACTACTCTTCCGAACCACAATAAAACATCTCCTTCCACGACCAATTCATCTGCTCTCTGTTTGTATGCTTTCAAACTCTCAGGTACTGTCTCTGGCCACGATCTATTGAAAACATACTTGAGTACTTTCCGTAACTCTTCATCTTTCTTGGTTTCTTTTCTGAGTTCGTCAATTGTTAGAATTGTTTCCACCTTTTCCAAGTTCAAGAATTTGATTTCCGTAATATCATTTTTTTCTTCGGTAACCGGTAACCGTGAAAGCATGTCAGCTATCTCGTTATCTGTCCCTCGTCGATATTCTACCGTATATCGATATCTGTTTAGCTCTAGTGCCCACCGTATGAGTCTGTTGTTGATTACTTTTGATAAACTTCTTTTTTCACTGAATATTCTTTGTAATGGTTTGTGGTCTGTTATTAGTGTAAATTCTCGCCCGAATATGTATTGGTGAAATTTCTTGACTCCGAACATGATTGCCAATGCTTCTCTGTCAATGTTTGCGTATCGTTTTTCAGTTTCTGATAGTGTCCTACTTGCGTATGCAATCGGTCTTTCAACTCCTTTTCCAAATCTATGCATTAGAACACTACCTACACCATCCTCGGAAGCGTCACAAACCAGAACCAAATCTCTACTCTCGTCATAAGGAACTATTGTATCTTCAGATGATAGTATCGTTTTAACTTTCTGAAAAATTCTCTCTTCATTATCTGTCCAAATCCATCGGGCATTCTTCCCTGTTAATTTATGCAATGGAGCACATATTCCATGTAAATGTGGGATGAACTTTTCGTGATAATTGACGTGTCCTAAGAAAGATCGAAGCTGTTTCTTGTTTGTTGGTGTAGGTGTATTCTTGATTGCCACTATCTTCTCATCTGAAGGGTGAATCCCATTTTTATCTATTAAATGCCCTAGGTATTTTACTTTTTGTTGGAAAAATTTACATTTCTCAATCTTAGCTTTTAGACCCATTTTTCGCATTCTAGTGAGAACTTCTCTCACATTATCTTCGTGTTCTTTCCGATTTCTTCCTGTAATTATAATATCGTCTAAAAGTACTGCCACTTTTTCCAATCCGATTAATACTTTTTCCATAATACGTTGGTAAATGCCAGGGCATGAAGATATTCCAAACGGTAGCCTTCTATATCGGAAGTAGCCCTTATGTGTAGCGATGGTAAGATATTTCCTGTATTCTTCAGCAACTTCTAATTGCAAGTATGCATCTTTCAAGTCAATCACTGTGAACTCTTGACCGCCACACAGTTTTGATGTGAGTTGTTCGAAAGTTGGTAGCAAAGCCGTTTCGAGAATGATTTCAGGATTCAGTGTCACTGCATAGTCCCCACAAATTCTTATGTCCCCATTAGGTTTTTCAATATTCACTGTTGGAGTCGCCCACTCTATAGGTGTTTCTGCTGGGTCAACTTCTTCCAATATCCCCTCTTTCAGAAGTCTTTCCAATTCATTCTCAATGCGTTTTTTCATTGGAAAAGGTACTCGTCGAGCTGGAAATCTTTTCGGTATTGCGTTTTCCCTCACGTGAATTTTAGCTTGCATGCCCTTTATTTTACCCAATTGCCCGTCAAAAACTTCATAGAACTCCCGAATTAGTCTAGCTTCTTCTATGTCTGCGGTTCCTTCAGTATCCTTCAATTTTTCTTTTACCACCTTCCTGATTTCAACGTTTTTTGGTAGTTTCATTTCAAACGCCATGATCCATGGTAACCCAAATAGAGGGGTATCATTACCTCTTACTATTGCAGCTTTAAGAACTTCTATTCTGTCTTGTACTTGCACTTTTATTTTACATTCGCCTAAAACGCCCAAAACATTGTTACCATAAGACAAATACTTTGATTTAGTCTTGTCTAGTTTGGGTGATCCTATATTTCTCCAGAGTTCACTACTTATTATTGAAGCTCTGGCTCCAGAGTCGAATTCCATACTTGCTGGTATTCCGTTTAGTTTTACTAATATCTTAGCTTGTGGATTTGTTGTTGTTTTCTGCTTAATTTTGTTGATATTCTTATGTGAATCTATTTTGTAGTACTCAGATTCACCGCTACTATCTGTTGTTCCTTCATCTGTCATATTCTTGTTTATTTGTCTGACCTTCTTATTTGCTCTACACATTCTCGAAAAATGACCTATTTTCGTGCAGTTGTAGCAGGCTGTTGCCCTTGCTGGACACGGTTTCTCCCTCTCATGCGAAAATCCACACCTAGAACACCGACCCCTATTCCCTTCTTGTTCTTTCCTATTCATTGATAAGTTCGCTTTGGTCCCTTCCTGCTTCCTCGTATGAATTTTGTGCACGGCCTGCTGCTCAGACTTGTCCACAAGTAATTCTTTCTCAGCTGTTTCCATAGACTCAGCCAATTCCAGTAATTGGTGGAGTTTTAGAAAAGACTTATCATCGTTCTCTCCATTTGGCCAACGTTGTCTTATTTCAATTTCAAATTTCGAAAATCTTATTCCACCAGCGAACCTATCTCTCACTCTTTCTTCGAAATTTCCTCCATAATTACAAAGAACAGCTAATTCCTTGAGTCGAGTTATGAAAGAGGTAAAAGTTTCGTCAGAATTTCTCACACTTTGTTCAAATTCCAATCGGGCCGTGAATACCGTCTTTTTCGGTTTGTAGATGGATCTAAAAGCTGTCAACAGCTGATCCCAAGCTACTTCACATACATTATTAGGTAATAAAAAATTCTTGACTCTTTTTAGGGGTGTGGAACCTACATAAGCGAGAAGGAGATCTCTCTTTGCATTTTTCAGTTTTGTAGTTTCCCCTCCAAGTCCTTTGACTCTACATAATAGTAAAAACTGACTTTCAAATTCTTCCCAGGAACTTGTTTCATCAAATGGTCTTGATGAAAATTTTTCCATCTTCCGAGCCAACTCTCTGTCTTCATCCAGTCCAATCCCCTCAGCATCTTCTTCGCCATCTTCCGTATAGACCTCCGCAAGAGTTGAAAACCTCGTATTTTGCCTACCAGTTTCGTCTTGGGAGTCATTCTCTACACTTGGACGTCTTTGACGAGTGTTCTTCCCATTCTTTTTCCCAACCATTTGTCGCCAATAAAGGATTCGTAGTCGTCGGTTTGAATTCAAGAACAAAACTAACTTTATTTGTTTATAATAATCATAACAACGTTGTATGTAACTAATCTCCCGCTTCCATAGTGTTCTCCACAATCCTACAGTATTAATGAAGAAGCGAACATAAATTGTGAGACAGTGCTGAATAGTGGAATTGACAACAGGAAGTTGCGAGTATGTTATATGAATCGGATTCACTGCAAAAAATTGGATTGGATGACAATGACGTCCTCTGTGACTTTGGAGAAAGATGATTTAGTATATTGAGGAAAAGGAGGTTTCGGATCGCAATCAACACCTGCGGTGAATATGAATATAAACGGTGGCAAATATTTTGATGGAGTATCGTAGGAGTAACTTATACCAACAGCAATTTATATTTTGTTAAAAATTTAAAAAAAAAATATATTTTTACCATGTTGGGATGGATACATTCTCATTTCTACCACATTTTTGGGACTTACGATGAATTCGATATAACATATCTCCAAATGTGTTGAAAAGCATGCTCGGGAATTCTCACTGGAAGAAGGATGGGCAGGTATCGTAAGGTTCGAGTAAGTGTTACCAGTTGTGTAAGGGGTCACTTACTAGTATTCAATAGTGGCAAACATATTGATGAAGAAGCGAACATACAACTTTTGATCTCTTTACCGGATTCAGTGCAGAAAATCTTATAGAATAACAACAAGGTGAAGTCATAGGACCATCCTCTGAGCACACTCTCGTTTGGACCTCATTTTGATTTCCACGATAAATTTGATATACCATACCTCCAAATTTGTTAGAAAATATGACTTCCTCAAGCGATCATAGGTGCCAAAAGGAAACAAAGGCTGAAATAGTCAAAAAATATTAAGCCTATACCCATAATGTTAATTCCCTCACACACAACCTTTATTGGATCGGCTGTCTATTCGGATTTGTATGTGGTTATTTAATCTCTACTTGGGTTGTCCCACAACCCTGCATAATTTCTTATAGGATGTCCCTCGTAGACGAAGAATTTCCTATTACAGGGACTTCCTAAAAACGTACCTACGAAACGTGTGTCACCCACCCGGTACTGTACGTCCTTATTCCACGTCACGTCCCGTTTTACATCCTACCAACCTCTGAAAACAGCCAGCGGAAGAAAGACCACGCTTTTGCCACGATTCGCCAGACTTGGCAAAGGCAGCTGGAGGTGGGCAGCTAACTGCGATAGATGAGTTAGGTACCTTACCTACGCTTTTACCAAGTCATTTCCTCGAAATTTTTTTCTGCAGCGTCACAGGGAAGAGATAGACTGCAGAGCGGAAAAAGAAAAAAGTGGTTTTCTCACACTTCAAAACCCCTTATTCGATGATTACGGACCTATGAAAGGAGATCCGGCCGTATTTTTCTCCTCACGTTTCGACTTCCTTGCTTCTCTCAAACTTCGACAAATCTCCCGTTTTATAAGAGTTAGACGTGTACACGTGACGTGGAACACGTTAGCATAAACGCGTCAAGGGATTTCTCACGAGAGTTACCAAGGGGATCGTCGTTAATTATTTATGAATGTTATCGCGCCATCGTTGGTGGATGTTTTCATGTCAAACGACCGCGGGAAGACAGTTTCTGACCTTTCGCAAGTTTGGCACAGTTGTCAAGGTGACTTGTGGAAGGTTTTACACGGTGATTCTCCACCTGTGATTCTCCATATAACACGACATTCTTAACCTATACCTTGCCTAATCATAATGTACCTCGAGTTTTGATTCGTAGTTAACTTGTATACCTATTATTATAGTGCATACCTATGTGTTAGTTGGAAAATGAGGAACTTGTACTCATCTGAAATTCGGCCTGAAACCTTTTTTAATGTACTTTAGACCACCTCCGATTCACAAATATATAATCAAAACCAATAAAAAGAATATTTTCTTAATCAAAATTGAATTTAAACATCAAAAGAGGAAGAAGGTGCTGAGAATGCTCTGTGAATGGCTGACTAGCGTGTGACATCACGGTTTCCTTCCTCCGTGGGAGTAGTGTGATTTCCACTCTGCGATCAAGTAAACTTGAGTAAAACTTGTTTTTCTCGTCATTTCAGTGACGCTTCAACATCTTGCACAACAGACATGTGTACATGGCATCACCAAACAGTATGATGGTCTGTTCGTCCATGTTCGTCCACTATGATGGTCTGTTCGTCCATGCTATGCACGGCCAAACGGCTGAGTGGCGGGTGTTTACGAGATCTTCTTGGGATTTTCCGAAAGGGTGTATAAGCGATTTTAAAATTTTCTAATCCCACCCGAACCATGGGCGGGAGGGGGGTGGGAGCCCGTTAATGCCGTTCTTTTCGACTTCTCCGCTTCCCCTACCCCTCTAAACGGCCGGCGAAATTCCGAAAAAACACCGGTTTCGTAGGTTTTTGTAGGAGAAAGAAGACGGCGCGATCGGATTGCGAAAAAATTATCGGAAAATGTGTCAAAAAAAATGAAAGAGTACGGACCCGTTTTCTCAAAAATTCAAACGATATACTTTGTTTTTTTTTTTTTTTTCTCTCATTACAATTGACCTCATCAAGAGACGTTTTTCGGGACGGTGTTTGCGGGCAAAATACAGTTTTGATTCCGCCGAATCTGAATCCGAAATCGGATATCGAAAAAAGTGACGGGAAGTTGGACAAAATGCGAGGGAAAGGAGGGAGGCGAAGCGATTAAAATGAGAAGTTAATGTGCCGTCCAGGCGGCACAGGCCTTTTTTACCTGAAGGGGTTTCGATGAACTTTGTACTCGGAACCTCTTGAAGGAAGGAACCTCTCCGATTGAAAGACATTTCAACAGAGTAATAGACTGAAAGACAATTCAACAGAATAATAGACTGAAAAACATTTGAACAGAATAATAGACGGGGGAAAGGAGAGCCCTTCTATGCAGATAAAATAATGGCCTATCTTTATCAAATCTAATAAACTTTTCGTGGTTTCACAAAGTTTTATAAGATTTAATTTGTTTGTAAGAATTTCCAACAGAAAAAAACTTCTGCCAAGTTGGGTGGGCAGTATAACTTCCTGACGCGAGCGAAGCGAGCAACATCCCCTACAGACGTTAAACCTACCCTTAGTGATCCACCGTTTCCAATCATTCTACAAGTCCCTCTCCACAGTAAAAGACCATCGCATCCATACACCCACACCTCGCGAGCGAAGCAAGCAACTTAATGGGGGGTCCGGGGAGGCTCCCCCCCCCCCCCCCCCCACCCACACGCTGGACTTGTAGGCGAGCGAAACGAGCCGGAGCGGCTAGTAGGCAATAAAACTTACTTGTGAACAAGAAAAATGTAACAAAGCTGAAGGAAGTTAGGTAACGTTAAAGTCGTTTAATCAGACAGTTTTCTAGTTATTTGATTGGTACGTTTTATTTCCTTCGGAAAAATGTCATACAAATATTGTGTCGTTCCTAACTGCACCAGTACATCTTTCAAAACACCTGAGAAATGGTTTATTTTATTGAGTGACTTAAATTCTTCCCTGTTCTGTCAAGATTTAGTACTTTATTTATTAATTATATTTTTTTCAATTACAAAGGTTTATTAATTAAAACCCGAACAGTATCTGTATTATTTTAACATGTCATTAGACTTTTTTTAAATTGGAATGAAAGAAATGATTCAAGAATACTCACGACTTGTGAGTGGAAGTACAGAAATAACTGGAGTTGATCGAGGGATTTCAGATTAATTTCTTCATGTCTCGTCACCTCTTCGCGGTAAGAAAAGATAAAACCTCTCTATTGGTGATTAATGGAAGGAGAGTAAATTACATTTCTGGATTGGAGATTATTAGGTGGGGTGTGTGACAGGTTGGCGTAAATTATATTAGGTATTTCGATCGTCGTTATTTTAAAGGGAATGTAGGCAATCCGCTCAAGACGCCCGTCCTCATTTCGCTTCCTCAGTACCGAAGGTAGGGCAACTTTGTGCTCGTGATTCTAGTCGAAAAAAAGTTTGTCCTCCAAAATCGAAATTTCCACTTGCTTTTTGCGTTTTAGAGCTTGCTGATCAATTTTGGTTCCGTGGCTGTCTGTCTGTCATAAATCCTTGTCACTCCCAAACAGATGCTGGCCGAAACTAAAGAAATAATATTAAAATAGTGCAAAATAAGTACTTTAAATAAACCTACTTACGCAGATGTGAAGAATTACTATTCTAAAAACTGATTGCGGAACATGCGGATTATTTCCTGCAGGAGTGTTGGAATGGAAGTGAAGAAATGATCCTGTAATTCCTTACTTCCCCTGTAAGGGAGCGTCAGTTTATTAAAATATGTACCGGTTTCGGTCCGAACATAGACCCACTTCAGCAAAAAGTGAAAAAACCCCAAGCATGCTCGGAGCAAACAAAACAACAGGCATCAACGTCAACAATAACATGAGAGAGAAAACGTATTATTAAGACTAAAAACTAATATAAGGAGCAAACCGACATGCATACGATTTTCCAGAGAGAACTAATGAATAACCGACAAGTAGAATTTCTCAACTATAGATCGGGAGATGGGTATAAGGAAATGTTCCCTCAGGCTAGACTGAAGCCATGGTTCAATGACGTACCCCAACATGCCTAGATCCTTCTACAGGACTCTGACTAGAATGCGCACAGGACACTGCCTTACGAGAACGCACCTGCATCAAATTATTGCAACAGAGTCCTCGTCATGCCAGTTTTGTGAAGAAGAGAATGAGAGCCTCGAACATATATTACTTTGCTGCCCAATGAACTACGTGGAAAGGGCTCACCTTCTTGAAAAACTCACCGGAGTAGCAACCGAGCCGCCCAATGTCTATTCCCTTATTCAAGTGCGGATATATCTATACACAAAGCCCTTTTTACATTTATAACGGATATCAACAGACACTTGTAAGTGTTCCGCTGTGAGTGTAAATAAGAAACTGACAATTTATTGACTTTCAAAACTAGGAAGTTTGATGTATGTAGCATAATTATTTATATTGTATGTGTGAATGTTTGTAAACCTATGTTTTGCTATGGCTGTATGGGGTTTTCCGATGCCAAATAAAAGAAAAAAAAGGAACAAACATACCTTCAGCTAAATCAATATTTATGAACAGATACAACAGGAAGGGAAAAAAACTTAAAACTTATAAGAGAGAGGCAAAGGTGCAGCAAGCCTACAAATAGAAACTTTTATTATTGTTATTTGTTGTGCTTCATCCTGTTATATATTGGGTAAGGAGTATTTTAGTTTGTATTTCCCTTTTAATTTAGGGGTTGCAATTATAGTTTTCGGCCTTATTAGTAGTTTCCATTTCCCCTTTTCATTCCTGTTAATTTTAGTGCCCTCAATGTTACCACATCATGTACATTCTTTGTTTCCAGACGCTGTAAAGCTTGCTCATTGTTAGACTTGAGCGGCATTACACGGCATACACGCCGCCGCCGCGGTTTTGCTAATTCATGGCACTGCATCATGAGTTCAAGGAAAGTTTAGGCGCGTTATATAATTTTATTTATTTCTCTTCAGTAGGCATCTCCACCTACGCAGACACATTAGGTAACCTACCTAATGATTCGTTTAATAATAGGTATAGGTGTTCTGCGTAGAAAAGCTATACAGTACAGAAATAATACACCTCTCTGTAATAATTTGCAGCATTTTTTATGTGTTGAAATTAATTTAAACTGTCCGAATACAGAAAAGTTGCAAATGATGAATTCGTCCTCAAAAATGGCTTTCATTTTAAAACCATAAGAGAGAGACCTTCTCACAAAAAAGTTATATTATCTCTATTAAGTAATAACGAACGATAGCTATCCTCGTTTCTTATTATCTCCGAAGATAAAAAATTGTCTTCTTATCGCCTCGAGAATATCGTTTTATTACTGGGCGTTATTTACAGCGCTAACCATTGCGATTCGTCGAAGAGGAGGTTATATCTTGTTTAGAGGCTTCTCATACCATTCCCATTATATTAAACTAAAATCATAAAACGACAGGCGGGGGTTGAGTCATCAGCTGCCTCGTGTTTTCGACATTACATTGCTAGGTTCTGGTCTGAATCAACTGGAATGAATAAAATTCATCATGTACATGGTGTTAACCTATTGTACGAGGCTCGTCCAGAAAGTAAGAGTACTAGATTTTTTTTTTTTTTTTTTTTTTTTTTTTTTTTTTTAATTGTATTTGAAAAAAAAATTACAGGGTTTTGTTGGTTAACATCTCAATAATTTTTGTACATAATCGCCTTCCCGTTCGATGCAAGTTTTGAGCCTCGGCACAAGCTTTTTGATACCCTCTTCGAAGAATTCTCTCGCCAACTCTTTCTGCCAGTTCAGGATCTCTTCCTTCACTTTCTCGTCAGTTGCAAAGCGTTTTCCACCCATGTGAGTCTTCAGGGAGGTGAAGAGATGAAAATCGGAAGGAGCCACATGCCATGGATCGATTGTACAAATAATTTGCAACAAAATTTACCATATATATATATATATATATATATTTTTTTTTTCTCCGCTTGAAATCTGTGCTTTTCCACTTCTAAGATTTTTTTGAGATTTCCAAGATCTGCTGATCCAAAGATGACGATATTTGGCTTCAAGATTTGTCACTCAGGTGGTTAAATATTTATATGGGGTGGCGGTATTCCCCGATTTGGAGGTATTAACCCCACTCTCCCATAACTAAATAAAATGTATGGTGTAGGAGAAGAAGTTCACCTAATCTAAATTCATAATTATCAAGAACGATACCTACGGTTTATAATCGCTTAAGTACTTACCACTTTTTTGAAAATGACGCACTCCTTGTTTTAAAATTATAATTGCTTTTAGATATTTTGAAAATGAAATTACTCGTACATGAATATTTGATGACAATTATATACATTAATAAATGCTACAATTTCCTATAAGAAAATACTTGTGGTGGCAGGGTGTCAACAGGTCACGGATTCGCGGAAAGTCCCGGAAAAGTCACGGATTTAATAGTAGGGCACGGATATTTCCGAAAGTCATAGATTTTAATATAGACGTCACCGATTTTTATGGCGTCAGTAACTAAATAATCATAATATAATGCTAGTACCGGGATTCACAAAACATACGAAAGAATCAATTGAGATATTAACATGGAATCATGTTTTAGCGATGGATCCCCCGCCGAAAAGTGAGACTATAAAGTGAGATGAAAGTAGCGCCAATAATTGTGATGATTTCCGCTTACAACCGAGTCGTTGCTAGGGATATGATACTTCGTCGTTTTTCATCCCACAAAATTCGTTGACCATTCGTTCGAAAGCTCTCGATTTATCCAACCATACTATATTAACTACTGCGAAGTGCGTGGCCAACAAGCTGAGTTATGAGCATGGTTATATGAATAATTGTTTACACACAGGTGATCATTCTCAATTATTGATATTGTGAACATGATTGCAACCGCTTGTTAATTTCTGATGATTTCATTGAGCTGGTGTTTCGATTATGTGATTCATAGCAGGTTATCCGAATATTGCGAGAACGGTTAGATTTGTGAAGCGGTGGTCCCGGGCTTGCGAGGCCCGAAGGGACGAGTTTGAATCTATATAGTACTGACAGGTGCAAGCGCCGTAAACGTTCGTGTAAAGGCCGGGACACACATATTAATATAATGAACATTGATGAATTATCCCCATACATATATTATGAATATTGATGGTTTATTGATGAATTACTAAACATATAATGAATTATCCCCCCTCCCACCAGTAAATTTGTCTTCAACACGCCCGCCCGATGTTTTTAGGCATTCCTTCTTACTTGGATTACATATTTACATAGAATTGGTGACAATTTCAAGCTGAGGGAAGAAATTATATTACAGTGGAACCTGGATAATTCGAACTTCTTTAATTCGAATTCTTCTTTAATTCGAATATTTATCTTGGTCCCTAGCATTTTGTATTTAAACAATGCTGAAAAATCGTGGATAATTCGAATTTTATTTTGGATAATTCGAATTTCCGGCGTGCTAATTAGGGTATAAATTTTAAGCTTTGGCTTGTAAACCCACGATTTTGTCTCCAATCTTCGTGTTTTTCCTCCAGTGCGAATGCTATCACTCCTAACTTACTATTTGAAAAACGTCTCAACATGACCCATGACCAGCGTCTTGTCTGCTCAGAGTGCAAACCGAATTGTGATAGACCTCCGTAGCACGGACAACACTCGGAACCGTGTGGCCTCCCACCTCCGTCTCCGACACTCGGACGTGTTGCGGAGAGGGTGCGGTGCGGACACGGTGCGGATATGTGTGTCCCGGCCTTAAAGCGTCGTCGTGTATACGTTCCAAGTTTTTTTTACCATACCGGTAGCTTACGGTACTGTATATATTTGTACATATACCTATAAATATATTGAACATTTGCATATATTCTGTAAATAGATTTTGTTAAAGACTTCCATAACTTATTCTTAGTACCTAGTAAGTTGTAATAAAAATAGAATATATACTGATGTGGGCCTAACCGCACTAATTAGGTATTGCAGAATTTCAAAATTAGGTAACGATTCTTTTTTAAATCTATAATATTAAATATTTTGTACATTGTATTTTACTAATATTCTGTAAGTAGTCGTAGACTTCTGTACTTTATAAGTAAGCTAGAATCAATAAAAAATTTATGAAGATCTACTTTTATATAGGCTACTCATGATTACAGTAGGTCTACTGGTGAGTATTTCGGTACGCTATTCCTAAAGAAATTAAAGTAAAAGGTCACCGATTTTTAAAATTTAGACCCCCTAAAGTCCCCAAAAAGCCCTCGATTTTTATTTTACATATCTAGTAGACACCCTGATTAATAAATGCTACAATTTCATATAAGAAAATACTTGTAGTGGGAATAATTTGTAAATTATTATGTGTCTGCGCCAAGGTTTCTGTATTAGAAAGAAAGAAATATTTTATCATGTCTTAACTTTTAACTTGTCTCTTAAAAGCTCGGGTAGAAGAAGAGGTAAAAGCGTACCGCGATCTAAAAAAAAGAGCGACATAAAAAAGCAAAAATGGAAGAAGTTGATAGAGAAGTACCGAAACGATCGACTCGCTTAAAATGGAAAAAGAAACGTTAGCAACTCCTAGAGTCTGGGCGGAATAGGCACTCAGAAGATGGAACAAAAAAACTAGGGTCAGGGGGGGGCAAGTGCGTACTTGTTATTCATGAATCTGACTTTGTGATGCTACTATTTCCCTGAAACTACAAGTAAGGTATTTCCCTCTGACTACAGTTTTATTAAATTGAATGATAAATATGAGTAGTAATAAATTAGTATGAAAATAAAAAGAAATGTTTCTTCATGGTCTCTTAGCTAAATAGTTAAAAAAATTTCACTCGAAAAAATCAACAAATAAAGATTAAAAAACGCTGAAAATTATTACACAAAGGTTTATTATTAATGTATTAGATAACCCTTTAATTAAACGAAGTCTGTTATTCATTATCTGAATATATCTGCAGGCATAGACGCCTACCGAGGAGAAATTAAATTAAACCCCTGTGAAATATGTGTTTTGTGTCTCAAGTTATAAATGTCTCAATTAAATCAGCTAAGTCAGCTGATCAGAAAAGACCCAATCAATTCAATCGTCTCTTAGTGTCCCAGAGAGTCACCATATCTAATTTCAACATCCTAGGATGAACAGGAGAGGTAGCTTACTCAGCTGATTGGGGATGAGCCAGTAACTGCAATCGTCACTTAGTGTCCCAGAGAGTATCCTTATCAAATTTCAACTTCCTAGGGGTAACAGCATGGAATTTAGCTCACTCAGCTGATTTAGGAATGAGCTAATCTTTTCAATCGATTTCTAATGTCCCAGGGAGTCTCCTTATCAAATCTCAACTTCCCAGTGGTAACACTTGACGATTTAGCTCACTCAGCCTATTGGGAAAGATCCAATAATTTCAATCGTCTCTTAGTGTCCCAGGGAGTCTCCCTATCAAATCTCAAATTCCTTCGATGAACAGGAGACAATTAAGCTCACTCAGCTGATCAGGAATGAGCCAATCATTTCAATCGTCTCATAATTTCAGCTTAAGAGATAAAATACGATAGAAATCATCAGCTTTAGGAGCCCATCAGCTGATCAGAGGTCTATGCATTGTCTAGTACCTACTGCTTACAAGTACCTACTACTCAATAGTATACCTACCATGTAATTAGAGCCTTCTTTTCACATTATTAGTTCATTATGGTTACTTAACAAAAATCGTTTATAACTTGGCGTAATGAATCAGCTTTCCTTGACACTACAATGGCTTAGGGATCAAGAGATGTGATAAAATTAAAGCATTCCAAAAAGTAGCGAACGATTTCCTGCTATGAAAACTAAAGGAGTTACACTTCGCTAGTAACGCATTGGTTGTACGCGAAAATTGGTTGGCTAGATTCCAAGACCAACTAGACCCCAAGTGAAGTCCATGTGGGAAAGGGCGGAAATGTGGGACGAAATCTGTGACGACAACATTCTTATGATTTCCGCTTACAACCGAGTCGTTCCTAGGGAAATGGTACTTCGTCGTTTTTCATCCCCCGAAATTCGTTGACCATTCGTTCGAAAGCTCTCGATTTATCCAACCATATTATGTTAACTACTGCAAAGTGCGTGGCCAACAAGCCGAGTTATGAGCATGGTTATATGAATAATTGTGTACACTCAGGTGATCATTCTCAATAATTGATATTGTGAATATGATTGCAACCGCTTGTTAATTTCTGATGATTTCATTGAGCTGGTGTTTCGATGATTTGATTCATAGCAGGTGATCCGAATATTGCGAGAACGGTTTGATTTGTGAAGCGGTGGTTAAATAAGCTAAGGATCGTGTAACCTGGTGTAACCTATGTAACCGAAGCTGAAATTTGGGAGGGAGGCTCTAGGGAGAATGCTGAAGACGCCTGGATGATCACTGATCAGCTGACTGAGCTCCAAAGGCATTTTCTTTGGTATTCAACGCAGGAAGCTGAAATTTGGGAGGGAGGCTCAAGGGAGAATGCTGAAGACGCCAGGGTGATCACTGATCAGCTGAGTGAGCTCCAAAGCCATTTTCTTTCCTATTCAAAGCAGGAAGCTGAAATTTGAGATGGAGGGTCAAGGGAGAATGCTGAAGACGCCAGGGTGATCACTGATCAGCTGAGTGAGCTCCAAAGCCATTTTCTTTCCTATTCAAAGCAGGAAGCTGAAATTTGAGATGGAGGGTCAAGGGAGAATGCTGAAGACGCCAGGGTGATCACTGATCAGCTGAGTGAGCTACAAAGCCATTTTCTTTCCTATTCAACGCAGGAAGCTGAAATTTGAGAGGGAGGGTCAAGGGAGAATGCTGAAGACGCCTGGGTGATCACTGATCAGCTGAGTTAATTCCAAAGCCATGGAATGTGTTTTAGCCATGAACTAACTAGCCAAAAAAGCAAACGAAATTTCGTAACAAAATCTGGGACAAATTCTGGGACGACAACATGGATACCGATGATACGGAACTAAGGATCGTGTAACATGGTGTAACCTATGCGATATTTTGTTATGACGCGGTTTATGAGTTATAAATATTTTAAGTTATTATCTCACTATTGGATGTTAACCAATCTTAAACCTAAGATTGAAGACGGGTTTATGTGAAACGCGTGAGCTAAAACACATTCCGTGTTTCAATAATTTCGTCCGAAGTAAGTAAATAGAGGTAACAGGGGGTCCAGGGGGCTTGCCCCCTGGCGAGGCGGGGAGCGCCGAGTTTTTCTTTGAATTTCATTACTTTTGAATATTTTTTCACTTATCCAGCCTTTTGTTTCTGTTAAATACATTTTGTAGGTACTATAGCTTTTTAGTTTTAACTTTCCTGCCCACCACTATTGTGAATAATTGTGTACATAAGGGCCCCAGTGGCCTTCATACAAAAAACGTTCTTTATCTTTATCTTTTGGCCTGGACGGCGGACGGACATTGCAGTTTTGGACATTGCACCTTGAAATGTAAAGCGACAAAGTTTGAGAGAATATATATATATATATATATATATATATATATATATATATATATATATATATATATATATATATATATATATATATATATTCTCTTTCTTTTTGTATTTCCTGTTATATCCCCGCATTTACAAACTATTTTCTATAGAATGGGGATTGATCGGATTGATGATCCCCAGTGATTTTTACGTCCACTCTGGTAAAATAGATCAGAATGCTGTGTATAGTTTGGTGGTCTGGATGCTCGCGAGCTCGCATCTCAAAACTACATAACATCAAGTAGTCAATCTATTTTCTATAGAATGGGGATTGATCGGATTGATGATCCCCAACCATTTTTACGTCCACTCTGGTAAAATAGATCAGAATGCTGTGTACAGTTTGGTGGTCTGGATGCTCGCAAGCTCGCATCTCAAAAATACATAACATCAAGTAGTCAATCCCTTAGTAAAAATACAGATTAGTTGGACATACAGGTCAGAATGAATGAATAGTAGAGAATTAACAGAAATATGAGGGATATAACAGAAAAGGCCCATTTTTTCCTATACGATTACAAAGGCTTATTATTGGAAATAATAAACCAAAAAATATATCTATATATATATATAAAAATAAATTGCTGTTCGTTAGTCTCGCTAAAACTCGAGACCAACTGGACCGATTCGGCTAATTTTGGTCTTAAATTATTCGTGGAAGTTCAGAGAAGGTTTAAAAGGTTTACAATTTCAAATCTGCCCCATAGGGGGTGTTTTAGGGGAGGAGGGGTGAATGGGGTAACTTTGACATCACTGAAAAAACTGGGGATTTGATTGTCGAGTATGTTTGGATTACTCCAATTCAAGACAAAGACTACTTTCTTCAAAATTTTCAAATCTGACCCACAATGAAGGGGGAGTTAAAGCGCTTCGAACGTCACTGATGAACGAACTGGGGATCTGAGTTGTCAAATATGTTTGGATTATTCTAACTTAAATCACAGGCTACTTTAAAATGTTCAAATCCAACCCATAGAAGGGGGTGTTTTAGGGGAAGGGGGGGGGGGGGGGGGGGGGGGGGAGATAAATGGGGTATCTTTGTCATCACTGAGCGAACTGGGGATTTGATTGTCGAATATGTTTGGATTAGGTACTCTAATTCAAGTCAAAGACTACCTACTTTTTTCAAATTTTGAAATCTGACCCAGTGGGGTGGGGAGGGGAGGATGTTAAAGCGTTTTGAACATCAATGAACCAACTGGGGATCTGAGTGGGCGAATCTGTCAGAATTACTTTAACTTGGGTCACAGGCTATTTGATAATGTTCAAGACTACCTGTGCAACGCACGGTTGAACCAGCTAGTTATTATTAAATTTTACCTCAGATGTTGGGAATTCGTAACATTCGGCGATCTTGGAGTAGAGCTCCTTGACGTTACTGAAGCCTGAGATGAGGCCCGTCGGGCTCCCCTGCGCCTGCTGGCAGTGGAAGACGAGCCGCGGCTTCGCCGCCTCCACCGCCGGGGGCGGCGGCTCGACGACCGGCGGCGCCACCTTCTTGGGGCCGGGGCTCCCGCCCCCGTTCACTCCGCGTTTGAAAAGCGGCATCGCATATCAGTCGCGCACAGACACTTTGTAAAGCCGCGGTGAACCTATTTATTTGTTATTTTATTTTATTTATTTATTGGCACTATATAAAACCTTCAACAAAGAAGCGACTCTTGGAAAAACAGGGGCGTTTGAAACTTCGAGAAAGGGCGTTTAAAGTGCGGGATGTGACGGATTAGCGACGCGACGGCCCGCGGACCTGGTGGTTGACAACTTTACAAAGATCGACTCTCTACACCGGCGCAGGGACGACTGGCGGCGTGACGTTTGTTTGGCTTCGAGGTCGTCCGGAGGGGGAAACCACTTGTTGAAACGGCAGTTCCACTGGGACCTGTTCCAAAGAACGAATCCACAGTCACTGCTTTTTTAACAAAAAGTACTGTCATGCAGCACGACTAATAGAGCGAATTTCCAAAGAAAAGTTGTGGATAACATTAAATTAGGCACATAAATCACTAATACTAACATAAAATGAGTAAAACTGAGGGGAAAGCCGTGTGACGAGATCGCAAAGAAAATGTTAGAATATGAAATAAAATGAAATTTATTCCTCCAACATTACAAGAATACATTTGTGGCAATGAGTATAGAAGAAAAATAAGTGTAAAACACTATTTGAATGATCAGATCCACTGACCTAATTGACTAGAATTACCCCACACCGTAGAACATTGTTCCGTGCTGTGTGGGGGAGTAAACTCCCGATTTTGACATTTTCATGTCTTTCATATGGCACATAACAAAAAAATCGTCACGAAAAAAATTGTCCCAAGTGGCCACAACGATGATTATGACCATCAGAAATGACGTTGACCATTCATAGGTAAACACATGAAAATGTTCCAATGCGTTGCAGACTCGTATGCAAGCGTTTTCACGTACAACCCAGCCGTTGTTTTACGTGGATATGCGTTGCGAACTTGTAACTTCTTACGGACTAAAATGAATCCTTCCTGTAGATTGCGCACAAAAAACCGCGAAAACCCACATTCAACTTATTAACAGTAAACAACTTGGATCATTGACTCCAAACATTACTCCATATAAATACTTTTAAATATGTTTTCACAAATGGAATGTCCCTGAGAAATAAGCCAACTAAAAACAATTTTTATCGTATGCTGATCTTTTATAATTAGTCGGGATGGTTATAGTAGAGGGTGCTTTTCGCAGTAATAGCGGCAAACTATAGAAAATGTGGCGCGCTGAACTTTTTAAACGTGACTGAGGAGTAGTGTGTTTTCTATAATATTTTGCGTAATAGGGCGAAAAGAATATGCACAATAATTGGACATAAGTCCTTAATTGAACAAATCCGGATGCTTGTGCATAAACAAGAGAGCAGACTTGACATATAATTGGCCAACAGAGAAAACCTTAGTCATCGAGAATAAATCAGTTGTCGGAAACATTTTAGGTTTTTTAACTATAATTTTTAAGATCGCCTTTTGAGCTGTCACCAAAGGACGCAACAGTGATGAATAGAATAGGCAGCTGAACTCGAAAATTTGGTCAATTATGTGAATTTTTCTCCTAAAGATCGATTTTTCTCACTCATTAAGAATCTTAGAGATCTGGGAATGGTCGCAATAGACTCGGCACTGAAAAATATTTCGATTGTGACACCCCACATGCCCTATTGTCAAAAAGCCGATTTTTCAACATTTTTTGGCCATTAAATTGTAAATTCTGGAGCGAACGGGCTGACCAACGAACATGATCTGTCTTTTGCCAAGTCGGATCTTGGGAATCGTTCGAGTTAGAAAAGCGCGGTTTGGCAGCATTTTGCTCCATTTCGGTATAGTTTCACCCAAAAACGGGACACCCTGTAATGTATCATTCCAGAAGATACCTAACTCTCCTGAGGATTGAGATAAAAATGCCGTTCTTGTGCCAAAAAATCTCAAACTTTCCGGAATGATGAATTCTTTAAATTAATTTAATCTAATAAATTATTAAATGGCTCAAAGTTCAGGAAATGTGCCCCCCAATGTCCGTCACCTTGACGTGGTGGGAGGGCTTAGCCACGGCTCGCACTGTCCATTGCACGATAGTATCTCCTAGGAGTATACTGGGCAGTGTGAGCTATTGCACTGGTTACTAAGAACGGACACCCCCCCTCAAGACAAGGTGTGCACGCCGTGCCTAGGGTCTGCATGATGCAGAGGGTAATGTGCATCTCAAACGGCTGCCCCAGGGTACCGGCCGACCCCCTGGGTGTAATTAGGCTTACCCGCGCATGCGGGGCTCTGCGCGGGTGGACGCTTATATCCCTAGCTTCTCGTGGGAACAAAAATGAACCACCCAGAAAACAAACAAAAAAACTCTTCTGACAGTGATGAGATGGGCGGAGACACCCTTTCCTCATCACTGACAGAAATGACAATCAATGATGCTGGGGCTGCCCAAACCCCGGCACCAATGGATTGTCACAGCGGTGATGGTGGCAGCCCGAAAGGGCAAACCACTAGCACCACGCAGCCTAGCCGCAGACGCAGTGGTGCACAGAGGAGAAAAGCGGCTAGGCTGAAGGCTCGCGAGCGGGGGGAACCCATCAACCCCCGCAAACCTAGGAAATGTAAGCCTTACGTACCTGTGGCCGGGGTGGCTGTAGCTCGGGGCGGATCCACCAGCTCTGGAGGGGCAGATACACATACGTGTGTTGACAAACCCCCTGGACATGGTGGCCCCACTAACCCTGGGCTCGGCAACCGCCTGGCTACAGGACAGGATGGGGCTGGGGCGGAAACGCCGCGCAAGCGGCAACGTACCCCTCACACAACCCCACCTTCGGCTTCAACGCAGAACCCAAAGAAGCCACGGGGGGCTGCCCTTGCTCCACCCAACACCTCCAGCTCTTGCAGGAGGCTGGGTGGGTATAGTGGTGCGCTCACCGCCACCAAGATGGTCGTAGTACATGGTAACCACCCCGTGGAAAGACTATCCGACGTGGAGGCAAATTTGGTCCTTTCTGCAATTGCACAGGCCACACTCGGGGAGCCTCCGGGTCTGGGGCCGCAGTTCACAAAGGGCTACGCCAGCAATGGTGTGGTCCACCTGACCAGTGCCAACGACCGGTCGAAAGACTGGCTGGTGGGGCTGGTTGGGGGGCTGTGTCCCTGGGATGGAGCTCTCCTCCGGGTCGGCCGTGCAAAAGATCTGGTGGAGGGTCGAGAAAAGGTTGGGGTCTGGATCCCCACTGCGTTTCTCGACGCATCCGATGCCAGAAAACTCATTCCTTTGTTTGAGATCCAGAACCCTGGTCTCTCAACAAAGGAGTGGCACCTGTTGACCAGTCGAGTGGAGGGAGATGGACTCGATCTGGTCCTCAGCATTGATGGGGACTCTATGGGCTGGCTGCGGGGGCATAACTTTCAACCCTTCTTCCAGTTCCGTAGGGTTACCGTCAGGCATCTTTCGCCACCTAAATAAATGCTGCAGATTATTCAAATTAATCTGCAGCACAACAAGGTGGCTACAGCAAACTTATGCCAACTGCTTGCAGCTGGCAAATATGACGTAGCACTCATCCAGGAACCCTGGGTTTCCCGGGGCAGAGTTGCTGGCCTCAACAACGCAGGAGGAAAGCTCATTTACAAGCGCAACTGCGCTGAAAATGTACGCTCCTGCATATTTATCAAAAATGATATAAATTCACTAACCATGTCTGAGTTCTGTTTCAGGGATTTAGTTGCAGTGAAAATCATCCTCGCGGAAGGCAACCATAGGGAGCATATAGTCACTGCCTCAGCGTACTTCCCAGGAGATGCAGATACTTCAAGAGGACCTCCACCAGAAGAAGTGGCTAACCTTATTGAAAAATGCCGCAATGACAACATGCAGCTCCTTTTGGGTGCAGATGCCAACGCCCACCATAGTGCGTGGGGAAGCACTGACATCAACACACGAGGGGACCTGTTATTTGACTACCTGGTAGCCAATGATTTATATTTGGCAAACCGGGGAAACAAACCAACATTTGTAACCTCATCCAGGAAAGAAGTTCTCGATATTACCATCACAACCCCTCTGCTCGAAAGAAAAATTGAAAAATGGTTCGTATCCGACATCCCCTCCTTTTCCGATCACAGGTACATTGTCGTGGTAATCCAAGGTTTGGGTAAAACACGACAAGTACATAGAGATCCTAGGAAAACGAACTGGAAGAACTACAAGGAGGAAGTAGAGGGCAGGTTGAGAGAAATTCGGACCAAAATACACAATAACAATGATATCGAGGCCCTGGCGGAAGAGCTGGAAAGCGCGCTACTCGCCTCATACAACAATCACACCTTGACAACAACTGGGCCCTCGCCAATCCAGGTTTCCTGGTGGAATACGGAACTAGAAGCTGTCAAACGTGAAACTGGCAAACTGTATAACAGAGCCAAAAAGACCAGCTATTGGGATGATTATAAGACCAAATTAGCTGAATATAGGAAACTTATCAGAATAGCAAAAAGGGAAGCATGGAGGAGGTTCTGTGAAGAGGTAGAAAGTGCCTCTGAATGTGCCAGACTCCAGCGAATCCTTGCTAAAGATCCTATCAATCCAATTGGAACACTCGTGAAACCAAATGGAGAATATACCTCAACAGCTGGGGACACCCTGGCACTCATGCTGGAGACCCACTTCCCTGGCTGCTTAGTAACGAATGCTCCAGGTACAGACTCTGACCCACCATCTGCACTAATGGCGGGAAATCCTCTCCCTTAGACTGGGAAGTGGCAAAGAGTGTAGTCACCAAAGAGCGAGTGATGTGGGCCATCAACTCATTTGACCCCTATAAATCACCTGGCCCGGACGGCATCATCCCGAAACTTCTACAAGAAGGGGGGGACAATGTCGTTAGGATACTAGGTGCTCTCTTTAGGGCGAGCCTGGCAACAGGCACGATCCCCAGAAGATGGTGTCAAGCAAGGGTCATATTCTTGCCAAAGCCAGGGAAACCTTGGTACAACCAGGCAAAAGCATTTAGACCCATCTGTCTGACATCCTTCAATTTGAAGGCGTTGGAAAAACTTGTAGATAGACACTTGAGGGAAACCTCCTTAACAGAGAGGCCCATTCACCCCAACCAATTTGCCTATCAACAAGGCAAATCCTGTGAAGCCGCATTGCACCACCTAGTCACCAGGGTGGAAACTGTGCTGGCTGACAGGGAATTTGCAATAGGAATATTTTTGGACATAGAGGGGGCATTTGATGCAACCTCAGTAACCTCCATTATAAGGGCTACTCAAAGGCACAACATAAACAACACCATATGTAGGTGGATAAAAACTATGCTTACGAGTAGAACAGTAAATGCTGAGCTCCTTGGGGAATCAGTGGAGGTGTCTGTGGCGAGGGGCTGCCCGCAGGGGGGGGGGGGGGTACTATCCCCACTGTTGTGGAACCTTGTTGTGGACTCTTTACTTGAACGACTCAACACACTCGGCTTTTATGCTCAAGGCTATGCCGACGATGTGGTCATCCTGATCAGGGGACCATTCGTTGGAGTAGTCTCAGATCTGGCTCAGTCAGCTCTGAAAGTGGTGGAAGACTGGTGTGGCACTGAGGGCCTAAATGTAAACCCCAGCAAAACCACACTTGTAACCTTCACCAGGAAAAGAAATTTGAGGGGCCTCTCAGAACCTCTTCTCTTTAATTCAAAGGTGCCCTTCCAACGTGAGGTCAAATATCTGGGTGTATACCTGGATACAAAACTCACCTGGAATAAACACCTAGGATACATTGCAAACAGATGCAAAGGAGCCCTCATGTGCGCTAAGCGTACATGTGGGAAAGTATGGGGGCTACAACCGCGGATGGTCCTGTGGATTTACACCGCCATTGTCAGACCCATAATAACGTACTGTTGCGTTGTATGGTGGCACAAGGCAGGTCAGGTGGGAGCTCGGCAAACTCTCACCAGCATCCAGCGACTGGCCTGTCTAGCCATCACTGGAGCGATGCATGGTACACCCACAGCAACCATGGAGGTTCTACTGGGTCTACCCCCAGTGGATATCTTCATAAAAGGTGAGGCCATGATGGCCTCCCTGAGGCTGAAATGGAATGGCTCTTGGCGGATAACTCCTCACCGAGGTCATACCAACATATTGGAACTGATACAAGAACCACTACTCGACATGGTGGCCGATATCATGCCCAAAACTCTCTCCCAGCCCCATCCCTACACATCAATCATTACAAGAGAGGGGCTATGGGAGAACAAATGCTGCTCCAATGACATCATCTGGTTCACAGATGGGTCAAAAATGGAAGCAGGAACTGGCGCAGGAATACATGGGGCCAAACCCAGGTGGAACACTTCGTTTCCACTCGGGCAACACACCTCTGTATTCCAGGCAGAAATTGTGGCAATCGAGGCAGCAGCTGCGGAGAGTCTTAGGAGGGGGCATAAAAATGCCCACGTCCGCATCCTCTCTGACAGTCAAGCGTCGATAAAAGCACTAACGGCTCCAACCATCTCGTCCCGAGTGGTATGGTGCTGCATGCAAACCCTCAACAACCTAGCCAAACACAACCGGGTTCGCCTGGAGTGGGTGCCGGGGCATAGAGGCATTATTGGCAACGAAAAGGCTGACGAGCTCGCGAGAAGGGGCTCCCAAACCCCATTCGTAGGGCCTGAGCCAGCAGTCGGTTTACCAAAAACCACCTTCAGAAAAACCATCAACACGTGGGTCAACCAACAAACCGCTAAAAGATGGGTCAATATTGAAGGACACACCCACAGTAAACTCATGGTGGCTGAACTCAACACCAAAATTACTGAGGGGCTACTTAGGAAAAACCGTAGGGAACTAAAAACACTGGTTAGCCTCATAACCGGTTTTGCACCCCTACGATTTCACCTACATCGCATAGGGGTCACACAAAACTCAACCCTCTGCAGATTATGTGAGGAGACTGACGAAACGGCATCCCACATAATCTTCGAGTGCCCTGCACTCACCCATCGCAGAATTGAGCTCTTTGGGGCCCAAACCCCGATGAGCTCCATTCCGAGTGAACAATTAATCAAGAGCCTACCACCCCTCATCAGGGGGCTGAGTCTCTTTGATTAAACAAAAAACTCTCAGGAAAGTACAATAAGCCAACAGGCTTCCGTGCTGGGGGCTCAAAACCCCCGCCCTGAGAGTTTTTCTCTACATCTACATCTACATCTACAGGAAATGTGCTCAAAGAATTACTAGAAATCTCAAATTGTTAAGTTTGTTTTTAGAGGATTTACTAGATAAACTAGAACATTAAAAGAAACGTCTGCCAAGTTGGGTGGGCAGAGTATAGCTTCCTCACATATTGTAGCACGGACGCATAGAATTAGTTGAAGAAAAAAAAGAGTCGAAATAATTGATAGGTCCACGTTATAAGAAATTAATGTTTGCGCATGCGCACAGATTACCTACTATTAATTCTACGATAATGAAATTTATCGGTGAACGTCTAGGAGCTAAACAGCATAATCCTTGAAAAATTCATAAAAATCGGTCCATTATTCTTGGAGTTTTGTCTGTGTTGATCAATTTCAGTTTTGGGCATGCGGTACTGTTACTACTCGAACAATCGCGATATAATTCGAAGGGAATTTTTCTGGAACATATACCCATCTACTCCCTTAGTTTGAACGAAATGTGACCATTAGATATTAAGAAATCGACATTATAATATATTAACATTTTCGCATGCGCGCAGACTAGTATTTAGGTACCTATGTGACGGCAATGAAAGTTATAGGAGACCGTCAGGTTATCCCGCACAATACCTGAAAATTTCATCTAAATCGTTCCTTTAGAATCGGAGTTATGCCAGTGCCAATCGATATTAGTTCATAGTAGGGTGGGCAGTATAGCTTTCTCACATATTAAAACATGGGCGTATAGAATTAGTTGAAGAAAAAGGAACAAGTCAAAACTATTGATAGGTCGGCGTTATAAGAAATTCACGTTTGCGCATGCGCACTGACTACTGTAGATTTGACGGCATTGAAAATTCTAGGGGACCGCGTAGGAGCCAACCCGCACAATCCCTGATAATTTCATCGGAATCGGACTGAAACTTGTCATAGTTTTGGGCGTGACAAGGATTTACCACAAACAGACAGACACGGAACCAAAATTGATCAGCAAGCTCTGAAACGCAAAAAGCAAGTGGAAATTTTGATTTTGGAGGACAAAATTTTTTTAAACTTCGATCACGAACACAAAGTTTCCCTACATTCGGTAGTGAGGAAGCAAAATAATACTTAAAATTCTGAATAATGTACTTAAATTTCATTAACATCTGCTAAAAAATCTATAAAACCTCAAAAATTCCAAAATCTTTTGTTGAATTGCAGAATATTAACTAGAAAGTTTTTTTTTCAATATTTTTACCATAAATCTTAATCAATCTCAAGTTTAAAAAAAAACATAATTAATAAAAAAAAAGTTTCATTATATTAAAAAATTGTTTTAAATTAACAAAATTAAAGTTTTAAAGTCTTTTAATAAATTTTAAGTTATTTTAAATCTATTTCATTGAAATCACACTTAGGTAGATATCTACCTGCGAAGTATTTAAGTAGTCACCTACCTACCTAACTTAGTTTTTAAATTTTTTTTTTTTTTATGTATACACATTTATTTACTTGAAGTTATCATTACATAATTATGAGATACAAGTCGCCAATGCTACGACCCCCTTTAAGATAACTTGTGCTGGGGGTCGGAGTGCTTAGTTGCTATTTATATAATACTTATAATTAACAAAGATGTATATTTAAATCATATGTCCCAGTTGTTTTACCCTCCAAATGATTTAGGAGTTCAACACTTACTAAAAGAAAAAAAAAAACTAAATATAGAACATTTAGGAATAATAATAAAGATGCCCGATTCAAGATTCACACACAACTGCGCTTAGGTGATGAAATGTCGTTATTGCACGACGGTGGATCATATGGAGAATTGCAATAGTCAATTACAAAAAAAGAGTTGAAATTACAAAAATTACAAAATTACAAAAATAGAGACATAAAGATAAGAAATTCACGTTTGCGCATGCGCACTGACTACTGTAGATTTATTGCACGCAGGGAAAACCGATTTCAACGCGGTTTGTTCCAAAATGCTTAGGAAGTTCCAGACATCCTTCATCGTCCTAAACTGATTAATTCCTTAGTAACGTCGTCCAAGCAAACTCCTTCGTAATGAAGCAACTACTTAAATATATAAATGATGACGTGTGTGGAAAGGCAAGACAATGGGGGCAATCCGGATTCGAATCGCGATCGCAGCGAACCTGGCGGTATGGAGGTAGGTTCGGAGCAATATAGATTAGTTGATGTGTATAGTTTGGTAGTCTGATTACTCGCTTAGTAAAAATTCAGATTAGGTGGACATACCGCCAGGTTTGCCGCGATCGCGATTCGAATCCGGCCTTCCCCCATCGTGTACTCGTGGAGAGTAATTTGTTGGAATTATAACGAAATAACGAGTTAATGATTGCAACCAACGTAACACGAGCTAATACCTACCTACTAAAGGTCATTTAACATCGTTGTCCAGCCAGAACTCAGCAGTCAATTAAGATAATAACAAAAGTTTCTTAAAAGGCGAAATTACCGACTTGTTGAAAGTGATTTTTGGAAGTAACGTAATATATTATGTGAGTGGGTAACTAACCACTAGGTAGGAAAACCTAATAGGGAGCAAGCTGTAATATAGGTACCACCTATGTAGGTACACTTGAACATCTATAGGTACGATCGACAAAGTGAGGAACCACACGGATCAGCTGAGTGAGCTCGAGAGCTCAATTCTCTCCTAATAGACCAAGGAGGCTGAAATTTGGTATTGAGCCACTATATGCCTGCTGTGTGCGATTGACCAACTGAGGACCCACCCTGATCAGCTAAGTGAGCTTTTAGAAAGGTATGTCAATATTTTTGAAAAACTGATAGATCTTGTGTTAAGACTGTTGAAACTCAAAAGATTTAATACGATGTTTCTTTCATGTTGATAGATAGTTTATAATCATATTTGTAAGGATGCTCACGAACGAAAGGGGTTCCAAGTCTGTCAACTGCTTTATTCCTGAAAATTTTTCTAGTGTTGACTGAAGTTCTGTATTTTATTTTTTGTAAGTTCAATAAACCATATGTTCGAACTGTCTTGCTCATTATCCTTACTGGTTCTTGATAACTATACTTGAAATATAAGATGCAATAAAGGTGGCTCAAGGTAGAGACCATGTTTGTACTTGGAGCCAGTTCGGAAGGGTTTAGGAAAATGGAAATTCCGAATAGAGAAATGATGATTAAAATATTTTCCGGGACTGAGTGTTGTAGCCAACTAGTTTCCAAATGGATACAGACAAGAACCATTGAAACCTGATCAAAATCGCCTTCAGGAAAAATCATAATCCAAAAAGTGGCTCAAGGTACAGCACCTTACCCTTACCTTCTCGATGTCGTTCACGAAAATGAGGAATTCGCAGACATATTTTTTATTGCAGAAATCAAAAGTGGATGTGATTTAAAGGTACATGGTAAACGATTTTTTTTATTCAGGAGTCTCTGTGATTTTATAAAAATAATTAAAGTAAGCATTTTCTGGGAGCCTACAAAAACGCCCATAGCAGCTGACCCCCTAGCGCAGCAGCTGACTCCACCCACTTTCTAGTCATAAGATATGATTTGTGATAGGTTATCTGATAAACACGATTTCATCTTTCATCACTATTCTGCCGTACTAAGAATAGATCCCGTATCTGACCAGACCCTACTTTTTGGAAAATGCATCTCTAGGTTTTGAGTCAAAATTCCTTGATATTAGCTCTATTTTACGATGTCTTGAGCTCCAAAAGCACACATTCCAGAGGAAATTTCTCGCTGAATCGCATGGTGTGGCTGGAAAACATTATTTTGGTCAGAAAATTGCAAAAAAAGGCATAGAACATATTATGTAGGTACTAGGCGATTTCTTCGTATCTGGTGCACATACGAGTTTTTGTTTGGCAATGAGATAGATTCGTTCTATCTAATACACTTTCTCGTGTATGCAGGATGAGAAATAATCGTGGTTGCTAACCTCCGAAATCGTATCTGATCTGACAAGAGAAAATACATTAGTATGATCAAAATACTGGGAAGAAACATCGTAGGTATCTGCTACTGATTCCGAAATCGTATCAGACGCCACAAGGTCCTAAAATACTAAGAAATAAATTCATATCTGGAGTGTCGCAATTCGTATGTACCTGAGTACTAATAAAATAATAGTATCTGACGCACAGATGCTGGTTTTTGCTCTAGAAAAGGCCGGTTACGGGATTTTCAATAGTAAATCGAACCAAAACGTAGAATGCGATAATTATCAGCCGTTTTTTAGGCATTTCCCGTTTAGATCCGACTTTGAGACTAGCAAAATGGAAAGAAACCACCCTCCCAAACGGAGGGGTACCAATAGCTCAATATGGCCAAAGATGCAGATACGGGATCTATCTTATTAGTACGACATTACCTATTAACCCAACGTCGACCACGTGGGGTCCAGGTGGGCCCCATGCGCACCTTTCCCCCCCTCCCTTATAGCCACTTTGCCCCTCACTGCCTGCTCCTCGAGTAGCTTCCTACTCAGTACTGCTCCAGAGGTTGGCGAGGTAGCAATGGTCTTCCAGGATAGTGTACCTTTTGAATTCATTTCTGTTTGATGAAAATCGTTGTTGGGGTCTGAGTAGACCCCACGTGGACTTCCGTGAAAAAAAAAATTTCGGCACATTCACACACGTTTTGTCTTAATTTTCAATCGTTTGAGCATACATACGTAGTGGTTACTTAGTTCTCCTGTTTGTCCCATGGAAAAAACTGGGAATGTGAATCAGTCGTTTTTTGTCCATACTAGTAGACAGTGAAGTGGAGGACGAAATCAAGCCTAACGATGACTCAGTGTCCGTTGAGTTCTTTGTTGTGAAAACAAAAAATACCAATCGCAATGTGACTGCAAACAATTGGTTCACGTCATACGAATTAGCGGAGGTGCTCACTAAATGTAAACTCACTTCCGTAGGCACCATGCAAAAAGGCAATATGAAAAGGCAATTTTCGAAAAAGTTCTGTGTTGGCTGAAGTTCCGTATTTTATTGAAAAACAATGGGCCTACTTAGAGTTTATATGCCTAAAAAGTTGACTAAAATTTATATTTCGTTCTGATATAAATAAAAGACTTGAACGTTTTGCTTTTTATTCCTGTCTCCTGCGTTTTTGGTTTTCTTAGATGAGGAAATTCTTTGGCCCATGTAATTTCGGAGCTACAAGCTACAACTTTGCTACCATAGACACGATGTTAGGAGACTATCCTCGTAGACACCTCAGAATTGATTGCATGATGTTTTGACGCTAGTCCCATGCAACAATAGCTACCACAACAATAGTCCCATGCACAGCTGGAAATGTGAGTGGGGTCCTGGTGGACCCCACGTGGGCGACTATTATTCTAGCTCCCACGTGGTCGACGCAGGGTTAAGGATGCAATATCGAAAGCAAAATATCGATATTGCTATCAAACGATATATTGGAAAGTGGAAACCCACTATCAACTATACCGATATATCAGTCCTAAATAATCGATACATCGATGAATCAATATATCGATATTGAATCTATAACATTTTCCCAAATACTTATTAAACCCAATCAATGGTACATTTTGTGCCACATTTTAGAATAACTTACACGACTATAATACCTACTCTAATATTGGTAAATGCAGCATGCAACAGTTGAATTACCTAAGTATAACAGATTACTTAGATATCTATAACGTTATAATAAAATAATCAAGATGCTGAAAGAAAACTGACTGAAGAACGCACGGGCGAAGCAAGCAAAAACAAAGGAGGCTGGAGTGGGAATCACTGAGGACCAATAGTTATTAAAAAAAAAAAAACCGGAATTGAGTGAACAGTAACATTGACTAATCAATTGAGCTACATGGAGTAGAGATGAGTGGACAGCAGCTAGTTGAAATAAACCAAGCCATCAGTATATTTCGATATATCGGAACATAGCAACAAAATATCGATAATTTATTTGCATCCCTAAAGGTGTGTCTACACTTGTTCAACTTTCGTGCGTCATGATGCATGAGTCATGGCGCAAGGTGTGACGCACGTGATGAAGACCAAGGCGCATGCCTCTTCCGAGATGAACGGAGGTGTTGAACGTAGCGAAAGGGGCAGCGCACGCCGAACCGCATGGGTTGGATTTCTTTGCGTCAAACCGTTCATTTCGCGTGAGTTTTCGTGGGGAAAAGTGCCGTCTTCAAGTTTTTTATTGCCGTCTTCAAGATGTCTGTCACCACGGATTTAAATAATACTGCGAAGGAAACGCTTGAGTTCATCGAGGATTATAGAAAATCACGTGTTCTGTGGGATATAAACGACAAAGCGTACACTAACAAAATCTCGCGGAATGATGCGTTGGCCATTTTGGGAGCGAAGTACAAGTTGGATGCCAAAAGTGTTAAAAATAAAATCAAAAGCTTGAGGTCTTACTTTGCAAAAGAACACTCAAAGGTCATGAAGAAAAGAACAGGTTCCGGGGCTGATGAATTGTATGTGTCGCCGTGGTTTGCATACAAGCCTCTTCTTTTCGTTTTGGATGCCATTACTCCACGGGAAACAAAGGAATCTGAAGAAAGTCCGCCGGCATCGGGCGGTTCTAATCATGGTGAGGTAAGTACGAAGACATTTTAATACCAAACATGTTATGTGAGTTAATTTAGTTTTTGTGGCAATCACACAAGAGGGGGGCAACCTAACCAACGGTGGGGGGTGTCTGAACTTTGAACCCGTTGTTGTGCATTCGCATTTAGGTCATCTAGACATCACGTATAATAATATATTTTTACGGAAGACAAATTTTAATGAAATCGAAATGTTGTTAAATTACATTAAAGCAAATAATTCAGGTAGGTAGTATTCATAAATTCAACTAAAATTTTTTTTGACACTGTTTTTCGTTCAATTAAGCATTAAACTAAGTAATTATTCTAAAACTCGACAGCTCCCTGAGGTGACACGAAATAGTTCATAAATTCCTCTCGGATCTGAACTGCGGATCTTGATGGGTTTCGAGGAACTGGCCGTAGGTCTCGCATGCCATTGTCCTGAGCAGTGGTGGCCCTCCATGTTCCTAGAATAATTTCTCCAGAACTTGGGTCTTCGTGGTCGAAGATTCCCGGAGGCGAATAATACCTTGCAGAGTCTGGTTGTGAACGAAGAAAATTGTGTAGGTACACACACGCCAATACAATGTCGACTATTGTACTTTCAACTTTAATTTCAATGGGTTTGCGAAAAATTCTGAAAACCGATGCTAACAACCCGAACGCATTTTCAACTATACGTCTTGCTCTCGACAGACGGTAATTGTAAACTCTTTTTGGAGATCCTTTGTTCAAATCTATTGAAAATGGTTTCATAACATGCGTTTCCAGACCAAATGCGTCGTCGGCTACTATAACGTACGGTACTGGAATTGTACGGCCGGGTAAGGGTTCTGGTTGCGGTAAATTCGATTCACCGTTTTGTGGTTTTCTATAAAAAGTTGTATGTTTGAATATTCCTCCATCAGAAATACGACCTTGGCAACCAACATTAACCCGCGTGAAGCAGTAATTCGCGTCTACCATGGCCAGCAAAACAATGCTGTGATCCCCCTGGTAGTTGTAGTATTCAGACACTGCATTTTCTGGTTTTCTTATCACTATGTGTTTTCCGTCGAGAGCGCCTATGCAGTGCGGGAAATTCCATCTTTGGTCAAACATTGCTGCAGTCCTTTTCCATTGTTGCTCATCTTTTGGTATCTGAAAAAAAAGAAAAAATAAGTTAAAAATATTCTGTGTTCATCCTATACATTCAACATAGTAAAGATGGTGCTCTCCTTTTTCAGATGTCACCTGCTAGGGAAACGTTTGAGACTGGCAGTACTTTGGAAACCCCTAATCAAACTGACAGCCTAACCCCTCTTCGTCGTAAAGTGAACAATAAGAGAAGAAAGGTTGCGAAGAAAAAGGAGGAAGACAACCGAGAAGATGAAGCATACGAAATGATGAAATTGGCTACTAGTCAACTGACTAAACAAGACGAAGCTGATATTTTTGGACGAATGGTAGCAGCCAAAGTTAGGAAGCTTAACACTCGTAATCGAGCAATAGCTGAGAACCAAATTCAAAACTTATTGTTCCATATGGAAATGCAAGAAATGGGCCCCCCACCTCAACCAATGCCACTACGACCAACCCACCCCCAGACACCAGCAACCCCGCTCAATTTTCCATGTCCATCCCCATCCGATTCGCCACTTCAATCCCCGTCTCCGTCATATCCTGTCACTCAATCTCCGTCATTGTCGGCCACCAGTTCTGAAAGTTGTACAGGTACTGGAACTTATTTTAAGCTTGATTATGAAAAACACTCGCACTTACCTTGATGTAATCCTGTAGAGCTTCAACTATGGCTTTCAAAACTATGGGTATCATTTCTGATATACTCTGTTTGGACACTTTGATTAGATAGAAAAGAGACTGGATCGAATCACCACTGGCCAAAAACCTCAGCGTGATTGCCAGCCTAAATTCTGGATGTATAGCTTCACGGAAACGTGTATCCTTTTTTTAAATTTTGTTCCGAGTCAGATTTAACAATGGATGAAAGTTATCCTTCGACAGTCGAGTAAAGTTTTTGAACAAAACATCATCTGCATTCACTTCTTTCAAGATCTTGTAGTCCCCGAGTTTTCAAATAGTCACTCATCCACATGGATCGCTTCTTCCCCCGCGTTTTCTTTTTTTCTTGCTTTTTCAATCACCACGAATGCCGCACTTATTGAAAGTAGCAAACATGCATCGTCTACTGACTCCATCGCGAAAGGAGGTTGAAAGGAAACTGACGCGCAAATGTGGACAGGAATCGCATGCCTCTCGAGCATGCGTGGGAGGCATGCCCCATGAGGCAAGTTGAGAGACGCAAGTTGAAAGACGAAAGTTGAAAATTGAAAGACGAAAGCGCACAAGTGTAGACATACCTACCTTAATTACTATCCCACTGCTAGTGGGATGGAGATGCATTTTCTTTGCGTTTCAGAGGGTGACTAACATCATTCAATTTTTCATTTTCAGATTTCTTTATATAAATATATTTATTTATGAACACAATTTTGTGCTCTCTACTCCTCGGAAACCGCTGATCCGAATTGGATCAAATTTTGATATATTGTATTACAATGTCGGAACTTGTGCCTCGCTGTCTTTGGTGAGGATCAGCTGACCACGAACCGTAGTACCAATCATAATAATGGCAAAATCCTGCTCAAATCTCCCCTGTTCGCCGTAGGACGTCGAAATTTGACAGGGAGCCTCTCTGGGACATCAAAGGACGAATGAACTGACGCGACGGGCTTCGCCCTGAGCTCCAGCTGGCCGATTCGAAAAGTTGGTTCTGCTTACGCAAACCACGTGTTATTTTAATCTGAGTCCATTCTCGAGGTATAATTTCTAAACGGGTTTCTTAAGGAAAACCGGGGTTTTCCCTCTTAATTAATCCAATTTAATTAATTTCAACTTTTGACCACATTTTTGGAATCAGCGTTAAATTTTCTATAAGGGTGGTGTATTTTGATTCAGGGAAATTCCCATCTATAGACTATAATAGCAGCTCAAACGTAGAAAAATTTGAAAAAATAAAACTTCTGAAAATATCTACTTAAAACGATACAACTCGTCCAAAATTTTTTTTTCTGGAAACTGGCAAATCTTCTTCATTCAATACTCTTCCCAACGGTATAGTAAATTTCACATTTACGCTATTAAGGGGAGAAAAGTTTGTTTAAATGTTGAAAAATGTATTTTTTCAATGAAATCAAGCATTTTCTGGAAACATGATCCTCTATGAACCCACGAGTTTGGGTTCGGTTTCAACTTATTTTTTCACGCTGAATCGAATGGAGAAACTTGCAGATCCGTCATAACCGAGTTTTTCACTTTATTTAACTAGTTTTTCCCCTAAGAACACATATAATTTTTATTATGCATAACAAACTAAAAATTTGTGAGTCTAAGTGTAAAACTGGGTTATATCATAGTTAGAGAGATTTGCAAGTGTCACCATTCGATTCAGCGTCAAAAAATACGAAGAAACCGACCCCAAACTCGTAGGTTCATAGATGCTCATGTTTCAAGACCCTGGATTTCATTGAAAAAGCCACATTTTTTAACATTAAAACAAGCTTTTCTCCCCTAAATAGTGGAGTAAATGTAAAACTGACTATACCGTTGAAAAGAATATTGTATGAAGCAGTTTTCATGAGATTTGCCAGTTTACTGTTTTTTTTTTGTTTTTTTTAAGAGTTGAAGATTTTCAGAAATTGTGATTTTTTCAAAATTTTCTATTTGAGCTGCTGTTGTAGTCTGTAGGTAGATGGAATTTTCCTGAATTAAAGCACGCCACTCTTATAGAAAATTCAACGCCGATTCCGAAAATGTGGTCAAAAGTCGAAATTAAATTAACTTAAGTGGAGAAATTCAAGTTTAAGAGGAAAGAAAACACGGATTTCCCTTAAAAACCGTTAAAAAATCGTATATCGAGAACGGAATGAGAAAAAATATACGGTTGGCCGCATTTTACTTCATATTTGATGTAGGTAGTTTAAGACTTCCTTTTTGTATCTACTAGCAGTTCGACCTGCATTTATTTAGTACATAAATAACGGTAGGTAAGTACTCATGAGATTGATTTAGGAAATAAAACCGACTTCGTTTAATTAACCTCCTCCAACTTAATTTGGACTGTCAGTTCATGTTGTCAATATGAACTCAAGAATTTTGAAACAAAGGAGAGAAGACAACGAAATAGTTGAACTATAACTATTCGTTCCTAGGTTATGTAGTTATGGATATATAACTACATAAATCTGTACCTTAATAGGTCAGTTCATACTTGATTAACTAAGCAAGTTACAAAATTTGGACGCAAAAGAAGATGCTAAGTTGAAAATGACCATACTCAATCTGTTTTAGGAAATCGTGACACAACACGCTATAAGCCAATCATGGAGCGTTCTCAGCGCCTTCCCCTTCTCTTGATTTGTAAATTCGATTAAAGTTATGAAAATAAATTTTGTTGCTGTGGTTCATCATATATTTGTAAATCAGAGGTGGTCTAGGTTACAGTAAAAAATGCTTTCAGACTGAATTTCAGATGAGCGCAAATTCATCATAATCATTGGTTTCCAACAAAAGGTCTCGCAGTTGGACTGAAATTGATTGCAAACGATTGTTAAAGAGGCACTGTAAGGTCTCTGAAAGCTAACCGACTGGCGCCTTTCCAACCTAAAGAGCAAGAAAGGTGAGTGGAATGTAGTGATACCTAGCGGTAGACGCGCAAACCCAAAGGCTCAATGCTCCCTCCAAATTCAAAATACAACCCAACGGTTTATTAAGCTTTTCTCAGCCAATAATTGACTGACTTCAATGAGTCTTGCAGCGTTCGTTCTATTTTCGAAACCTCTAGGTCCCACAGACCTTGAAATTCAAAAGTAAAATTGGTAAATGATATCTAAATTTGAAAATTTTGGAGTCTGAAAATTTCAGAGGCTTGATCCTATGGGGAATTTCAAAACCAGTAGATTTTCGCAAAAATTATCAAAATCGGTCCATTATTGACCAAGAAAAGTTAGAAAAAAAACCGCATATATACCATCCGGCGACCCCTTAATGCATTATGCCAATTCTCCATGGAAGACAATGCCCCTGCATCTAAAGAGAACTTCATTTTTAGCTTTCAGTTGGTCGTAAAGCTGCAAAACATACTTAATTCCAACTCAAACACGTCAATCCTCAACATTTGTACCTTATAATTTGTAAATATGGTTCCTTTCATGAGCACTAAGCCTTACCTAGACCATAGCGTGGAAAGGAAACATAAATACTCTTTATTAAGGCACCGATTAATTTAAGACAGTTACAAAAATACCAAACATTAGACTTACATCAAGAAAGTAGGTAGAAAAATGTTGAGACATGGAAAAAAATATTAGATCTAAATCGGCGAATTTATTAAAATATAATTCAGTTTCTAATAAGAAGGTAACATAAAAAAGAACGGAATGGAAAAACAAATTATTGTTAATCATCGAGTAATATGAAATAATAAAACGAAAGCTAGTTTAAACATTCGTTTTTTGCTGATCGGTACCACGAGTGCAGGTCCCATGTTTGACTCGGGCGTGTCTGGTAGCCATGGCTCGAGACGTGAATTTTCGATCACAAATGTTGCACAGCCACCTGGAACGAAATTCATGCATTTCTCGATCAATATCCAAGAAAATCAGAAGGTACATTAGAGAGTAAAATAAAGATTAAGTTAAAAATAAAGGCAACAGGGCTGAAAGGGATCCCTACAGGTACTTGACCATAAAAAAAAAGATCATTCTCCTTCCTTATCCTCTTATCGTTATGTTAGTTCCCCACGTGCCAGTTAAAAATTTGCAAGGTCTTCAATGTTTTGTCACACTCAGTACACTGGTAGAGGAGAGGTACATCAGTACTATCCCTAAAGGTACTTAACGATACACAACAATGATCATACTTATTACTTCCACATAAGGTCCTCAAGCAGAGTATGGTATGACATAAGCAACCTAACGAATAGAGGTTAAGCCGATCAATGATGAAATAGCCAATCATAACAGATGTGCGAGTACCAACGTCCCATCCAGCACAATGGGTTTATTGTAATATTTGTTCCGCACGTGCCACTTAAAAATCTGCAACGTCTTCAATGTTTTGTCACACTCAGTACACAAGTGGAAGTGATGTATATCAGTACTATCCCTATAGGTATTTCAGCAAACAAAACAATGAACATTCAGCACTCACGTCCCATCAAGCGCAGTGGATTTATCGTAATGTTTAATCCGCACGTGCCAATTAAAAATCTGCAAAGTCTTCAATGTTTTGTCACACTCAGTACACTGGTAGAGGTGAGGTATATCAGTTTCGTGTTGACGGAAGACCTCTGCACATCTTAGGACCATATTGCAGCATGGGCACTCAGTCCTGGAAATCATAAAATATCAGACCACCAATATACAAGAAAGACTTTGTGAATATTGCTTTTCAAGTAAGGAAATTCGTTACGTTCAAGAAAAAACTTCCGCAGTCAGAGAGGTTTGATTAAATCGGCTTCATAGCTCACCCTGTAGAAGCTCTTCGTTCCAAGGAGGAATGCTTTGGTTGTAAAGTGGATTAGATTCTGAGGCTTCAGCTGCCATTCTTATCAGCTGAAGTGGTTTCTACACATCAACTCCTATTTGACTTAGTCACATTTATATCTGGATGAGCTGAAATCCAGAAGTCTTCAAATTAGTTGTGAGGCACTTTTGAGAACAACCGTGCGATCTAAAAGGTCGATTTAATCAAACCTTTCTGACTGTGGATGTTTTTCCTTGAACATAACAAATTCAAGATTCTCCAAACCAAATATGAAGTTCTATTTTTCTAATTCAGGGGATAATAAGACAAATATGTCTCTTAGTGTGCTAAGGATTGATTTACTTACGTTCTGAGGTGGACCCTAAGTGATTCTTTCCGAGAGAACCTTTGACCACAGTGGTAACAAGTCCATGGCTGTTCATGAAGCATTAAGTGAGCCTTAGCAGACATTTTCGTTTTGAATTTCTTATCTGTTGAAAGATTAAACCATATTATATTCTCACTAATGCTATTGGAATATAACAACATCAGAATAATTTATCACTAATAATGAATGAAAGCTGCGGCAGTACAGTAGATTCAGTACCGCAATTTTCCCATAACGAACATAGAACGAAAATAATTCAACGATGAACCTACATAACAAAGTTGACTACAAAGAAGTGATCTGTTCCTAGCAAATTTTTATTGGGAAGTGTGCCAACAACAACTTTGTTCTTTCAAGAGCACAAGTACGACTACAAATTCTACGTCTACTCTTGCGCTATTTCCCCTGCTTCTCATGGGTATAGTCCATAGTAACGTAGAGACTAGGAAAATATCCTAATTTTATTTAAGGACCTCCTTAATTACACTTCTCAAAATTCAGATATTAGAGGTATAAGAAATAGGGTCCATCGTTATGACCTAGACCTATTTGTAACGAAATGAGATATGTAGAAATCAAAACCATCTGAATTTGTTACAAGACTCTACTAGAATGAAAATCGAAGAAACTTGCAAGCAGTGCAACAGTCAGTGTTTGCCTTACACTAGTAAACTCAGGTGTATTATCACAATACACCATTTACGGCTCGAGTTATTTTGTGTATAGTAGAGCAAGTTAAATATAGAGGTGTCTATAATAATTGTGTAGTAACACTGCTGGGTACACAACCTTCGATGCTATGTGTTATGATTCCATGAACTACTTGATTTTATTTCAGCATCCATACCTACAGTTTATGTTAATAATACTGAAGGTTTTGTGAATAAAAATTCTATTCTATGAAGTAACGCGATCACGTGCTTTATTCCTTATTATAAAACTTCCTCGCCTATACGCATAGAGGATCAAATCTCCTACATGCAACATAAAGCCAATGCCATCTGGCATGAGCAATTGCAGGGTGAGGTCACCGGTCTGTGTGGTGTCCTTCAGAACTTGAGCCTAGTGGGCCCTTTCGTAACCCTACTTCCAAGGAGGGATTGAATAGAGGTCAACATGGTTGCCACTGGCCATACCCGTCTTACTCACAGACATCTGCTTAGTGCAGCTCGAGATGTTGTGTGTGGAAGGTGTGGGGGTGATCTGTCCATCCACCACTTTCTGGAGGACTACCCAGCCCTTATGGAACTCCGGGTCCAGCATCAGCCCCCTCTGTGGGTTGACGTTTTATCCGGACCAAACAAGGTCCGATCCCTGTTGTTGTACCTGAGAGCCACTGAGCTCTACTACGAACTGTGATATCTGATCTGTGATATATTTATATACATCTAGTCGTAGTTTTATTTCACTTTGCTCATTGTATATAGTAGCATGTATATAGTTATTAGCCCATTTTACATCTAGTTTAGCTGTATTACTTTATTTTTAGGGTTTTTTTTTTTCAACCACTTTGGGGGCTGAACAGTGGTCATCGCTGTACCCCTCATTTTTTCCCCCTCCGAGTTGCCTGTGGACAGTCGAGGATGACAACATGGCTCCCCTTAGAATCGTGCCACTTCCAGAGTCCTTTAGGACACCTTTTTCAATGCCGCTAATGACCCATCTGGTTGAGGTGCGGCTTAAATCTCAATAAAAAAATAAAACCTCCTCTTAGTGCTTAAATAAGCAAAATTATGAATGATGGATAAACTATGTATGAATAAACTATGAGTAATGGATTAACACTCACCACAGACGGAACAAGAGTATGAACCAGGGGCATTGTGCGCCATCTCGTGAAGTTTCAATTTCGATTGTGACGGAAAGCTTTTGCCACACGACTTGCACACGAACCTGTGATAAATGAAAACATTTCAATGTACTTTTCAACAAAATAAATATAATTTATATTAGAATGCCCCTCCCCCTCCCCCCCAAAAAGATGCTCCTCAAAGATGCCAAGCCACAAAATGCAATGATATCATCCGATTTGGGCCAAGCCAATAGTCACATCGCCGTCTCCTAGTACTGTGCATTTTTAAATGAACGAATGAATAAGTGCATTCTAAGACCTTGGTCTATTTATGTAAGATCGAGCAAGCAAGGGGACGAGATGGGAGGTCAACGGGGCGGGGACGCCTTTCTAATTTATGTCTGGACGTGCCAATGACGTGCCCCTTCCGCCGAGAACCTATAGGCCTGCCAGCACCTCATGCAGTTGAGTCACTAGAGTGGATCAGTGCACTTCGTATATCCTGGTTTTGAGGTGAGGAGTTTAATTTTTGTGCTAACATGGAAGGATTTTCGTTGCCAGAGTTGGTAGTTGTTTCTAAGTGGAAGAAAGATGGGAAGGTGGAAATATATGTGTAGGGAAAAACCCGTATTTATTCTGTTGAAATGAGTCATCGAGTCCCTTCAAGACGTAGGTGCGTAGGCCTGGCTCGCAACCTATGCCTCGAAACCTATGTGTACCTGCTCGCAACATTGTGAAACACCTGAGTCATCGAACCCCAAAAACGTCTTCCTAGAGCCTTCTCGCGTCCAAGGCACATATAATTTCTCATTTTAATAGCTTTGTCTCGCTTCCCCTTGCAATTTGACCGACTTCTCGTCACTTTTTTCGATATCCGACATGGAAGGATTTTCGTTGCCAGAGTTGGTAGTTGTTTCTAAGCGGAAAAAAGATGGGAAGGTGGAAAATTCATCCAGCGTGGAAAAAAATAATAACATGGGGAGTTTGCGACTCTCTATAAAACTGGTGGACAAAGAGGCAAAATTCTACGGTTATTTCCAAATGGATTGACTGTGCTTTTCTGATTCATTGGAAAGGTTGAAGCCTGTGAATAGTGGCCAGGCGCACGTCACTTGATTTAACTTGGAACGGGAAGAGGCAGGTATGTGCTGGGTCAGGGAAAAAGAATTGAAAGGTATGTGACGGGACTGAGGCTCGTTCACCCTTCCTCACCGTACTCATCTTGTACCCTTTATATTATAAATGCAACTAAGAGGAAGTAATTGGACAAATGTGCCAATGGTCCCTTTCAACACGTGTCCCACCCATTGCCGACTTGTTCTAACATAAATATACCTTTATTCTCTTACTCTTTTTGATTGAGTGTGGGAGTGAGACGTTTCTTGAAGTCATCAGTCGTAAAGGATCATCTCACTCCCATATGCAGTCAAAATGAGTGAGAGAATGAATGTACAATACTAAGCTTGATGAATTCGACTATTGCTTAACCGAAATTGGAAATCACAATTTTTGTGGCTTTGCATCTTTTTGGAGGGATATTACACACTTTTGGTGGTCTAGGAGGAAAAGGTTAGAATATTCAGGCTGATCAGGAGGGAGTCAGTCATTTCATTCGAATTATGTTTTCCCAGAGAGGCTTCCAATCAAATTTAAATTTCCTAGGGTGAATAAGAAATAATGTGGCTCGTTCAGCTGGTCAGGAAAGAACCTCTCAGTTTATTCATATGTTTAGCGTCCCATCCATTACAGTGGTAGCTAGTCAGTTTTTGGAAGGCTTGGCAATACGAGACTAGCATCTTGCTGGATTACATAAACATACAATAATAATAATTCAGAACATGATAACGCATAAAGTGACTTACATCGTGGTTTCTATGTGATTTTGCCTAATATGGTGTCGCAAGCCCTTGTCGGTTGAGAAACCCCTATCTTTGTTGTCCGCACAATCTTCGTCAGGACAATGAAACCGGCCATCCACTTTCAAACATTTTTTATAGCTGGAATGGTAAAAGATAAACTTTAATTAATATCAACCAGTAATGTTGGTAAACATGGTTAACAACAAGGAGCTGAACCGAAACTGAGTTATTGTTTGTTACTGGTGATGACCTAACCACTGAAATCGACGAATTACATAAGGCACAATCCACACTTGAGATGTGACAAGCGGAAGCGCGGTGCACGTGAGATGAAAGGTACACCGCTTCAATGCTTGTTCCTTGTAAACTTATGGTCCGATGTCCACATAAAGAGGTGACACAAGGGCGCTCACCAGCTCACCTCATGCGAGCCTCTTCCACACCTCTCAGGGTCAGTTTGGAGAAGCACACCTCCCAAAATAATCTCGTGGAGCGGTCCAGATTCTCGGATATCCAGATCCAATTCTCTAAAGTCCGCAACACATACGAGTCTGCAACTAAAGACATAAAACGTCCCAATGTGTTGCAGACTCGTGTGCAAGCGTTTGTGATGATTTCTAGTGTCTTTCTTGAAATAGTTTTTTTTCTGGCCACAAAGGGTGGCAAAACTTTCTTTTGTGTATTAACACAAGACCGAGGACATCCTCATCACTCTCGTTGTCAGTGAACATTTTAGAGCTATGCTCTTCAACAACTGCCTATATTAGTCGTTCCAACACCACACCCACCTCTTCTCCATCCATTATGTGTGAATTACACTCACTGGTGTGATGACACGCCTGCAACTCTCCTCTTATGTGTGAATCGGGTCTAAATCTTTTTTTTTCTGAAAATATGGTAGGTTTTTACATCGCCCTCCCTCCCGTATATGGTTATATAATGATTGATGAGTCTGGGTGTGTGGTTGGTTGTTCTAGATGTTTGGATTGAATTATTCCTTTTCATGTTCTTGTAGAGTCTTGATGTGAATAGATCAAGCATCCATATCATCTCACCGTTATGTATCTAATCACATGCAGCGCCCTCCACGCAAACCACCCAATCCTCAAGGCATGTCCGTATCAATAGGATGCAATGGTGAAAAGATCGGCAACATAGACGAACAAACGTTGCAGTGCATCTACACTAATCTTGACCCCGTACACATCGATTCCGTTGATGGAAAAAAAATGCCAACTGGCCGATCTACCGTTGGGTATCTTTATGAATGAAAAGATACCCGTTGCTTAATATTTGATACGCAATGGTGAAACGATTCAGACATTTGATACAAGTGTGGACCTGGCTTAATGTGTAAGAAGAGGAATTGCAGATCTGTCCTCCAACCCGAGGCACCGGAATCGCCTCCATGTATCCCTTTACCGTAGAGCAATGGCCCATATAATCGCAAACTGTAGCTTTACTCTTACCCAGCCAACCACTCTAGAATATAGCTTCGCCCATTTCCCCGACAGAATTGTCCCTATCTGCTTGGCAAACCTATCAAATTCTTCGTGAAAAACTGCGTTGCGAGAGCATACCAGAAGGGTGAAGGACCATCGTGCATCCTCTGCAGCTCATAATTGCAGATTATAACCTGCGGTGCGAGATAAACAAAATCCGACTTCACCATTGAATAGCATATAATCAGGGGGGATACATTTTTTTCTGGGTCGATTAAAAAGGTTCATAATTGAAAATAATGAACCAAAATAAAGGAGTTTCTATTCAACATTTTTGAAATCAAACAAAATCAAATGAAAAAATAAATTACTAAGAAGTCAATTCTAGAGCTCTTTCATATCAAAAGTTCATCATAGAGATTTTTTTTAGTGCTTTGTTATCGAGTTATTCAATTTTAAAGATTTTTTTTGAGTTTTGTACCTTATGACATTAAGGCCCAGGATCCAGAAACAGAGGTAACCCTGGTGGCAGCAGCCCTGCGAGGTATACTCGAGGCAGAGGGTATCTATGAAGTGTAGCTGAATCACTAGGCAGGGTTAGTACAGCTGCCCCTGGTATTAGCAACCAGTGCTACCTTCTCCAGATGAACATTTTGTAATCGGTGGGCCGGAAAACTAATGGGCAACGCTCCCGGTTTTATGGTAGTACACGCCAATGTCAGCATCACTCAAACAGCCGGTCAATTGTTTTTATGTGAGCCTTGATTGTCCAACATCCCTGGCCAATCGCAGAGCTTACCTCGGCAATCAGCGGAGGTACCCCTCGGTTCACAGATGGGCCAGGGGAGCCCCGGGTTTGAGGGACAACCCCCATTCTATTTACGGGGTAACCACTGCCACCCGTTCTAGATACCCGGCCTGAAACGGCGATAACTCCCCTCATGATAACTGTGAACTCAAAAATAAGAACGTCGTTCCAAAGAACGTATGGAAAGAAATAATGTCAAACCACACTTTTTTGAGCAGGTTTAACGTATAAGGAGGCCAGTACAAATTTTGGATTTTTTCCAGAATTGACTTGATTTGATTGAAATTGATTTTTTCTGCCTGTTTTGCTCCTCTTATTACGAACTAGTTTTGAAAGGCACTCCATGGGGAAAACTTTCTAGTAATCGCAGCTTTCCAACGGTATAGTGAAATTAACTTTTGCATTGCTAATTGGGGGAGAAAATTATGTTTTCTATGTTGAAAAACGCCCCCCCCCCCCCCTCCAATGAAATCGAGGGTTTTCTTGAAAAAATGACCCTTTATGAACCCATGAGTTTGGGGCCAGTTTCTACGTATTTTTTCACGCTGTATCGAATGGTAACACTTTCAGATCTCTCAAACTTCGTTATAACCAAGCAAGTATTATATTTCAACCAGCTAGTTCTACTCCTAAATAGGCAGAAAATTGAGCATAACAAATACACCACAAATTGGTGAGTTAAACTGTAAAACGTGGTTATAACGGAGTTGGAGAAATCTGAAAGTGCCATCATTCAATTCAGCGTGAAAAAAATACATAAAAACCGATCCTAAACTCATATTTTCATAGGTCATTTTTCAAGAAAACCGTGATTTTATTGAAAAAACCATGCTTTTCAACATTAAAATAATTTTCTCTTCTAATTAGCGAAGTAAAAGTTAATTTGACTATACCATTGGAAAGGATATTTTTCCTGTGGAGTGCCACTCAAAAGCAGTACGCAGCAGGAGCAACAAAACGAACAGAAAGAAGTAAAATTGTGGGAAATTTTCAAAATTTGCGCTTTAGCCTTCTTTCTTAAGCATTAAGTCTACTAAAAAAATTTGGGTTGACATCAGAGGGATACTTCCAACGATGTCCTTATTTTTGAGTTTACAGAGATTATAAGGAGAGTTATGGCCGTGAGGTAATAAGGTTCAAAACACGAAATAAATCTTGAAAATTGAATAACTTGAAATCTAAGCGTTTAAAATAAAATCTCCAAGTAGAATTTGCGATCAGAAATGAGCTCTTGAATCGACTTCTGAAGTTTTTCACTACTTGAGTGTGGACACCCTGTAAACATATCAAAAATTGCAAATTTTCAGAATTTGTTGTTTCAAAATGAATTAAAACAGATTTCAATGAAGGAAATTTTCAAATATTTTTATTTTAAAATTTTTGGAGCCACGGCAATAGCTTAATTCTTCTAAAAACAACCAATAATGCAGGTGACTATTCTTAACAACAATACCCTGGTTACCTTATCGCACATAAGAGTGCACTTATTTTGAATGAAAGCCTCGTTTTATATCTACCTGAAGTCAGTTCCGAATGTTCGGAATAATGATTTACTGTCCGCACCCCACCGTCCAATCCGTTTACTCGCGGTGACATCTGGCGGTGGAACAGCAACTTGAGGTGATGGTGAGGGCTTGAGAACAGGGCGAAGTTGCAACGGTACAGCAGGTCTCGTCTGCATACACAAAGTTAGAACAAAATTTCATTTGTTAGAAATTAGGAAAACAAAACAAAGGAACGTTATTAGGAACACAGACAATTGAAAACGTTGTACAAATGGTTTTTGCGTTGAAAACTAGGGTTGCCAGACGTAGTATAAAATAAATCGGTAGGTACGAGATTTTGTTTCAAAACACTTCTGACTTTTCAGTTAAGTCTGTCCGCAGTTTCTTTAGCTGTTCCCAACCTCAACATTCATTTTATTTGTGAAGTGAAGCTCGTTTGAGAGGAGCGAGTAGATACGTCTCAAAAAAGCTATAGCAATTTAAATGCAAAACTTTGGGCCAAGTAGCTGCAAAATGCGATTTACTATATTGTAAGTAAATAACATGATATTTTTATTGAATAATTTGTAGCATTCACGAATGAAAAGATGGTCAATACAGTTAATCAAGACTTTGGTTTAATATTTTTCATCATATTTTGGTAATTTTTGGAAAAATCTACTCTATTGAAGAGAAATTAGTACCTTTCTTTCGAAAAATGGGGATGATAGGGGTAAATAGGGACACAAAATGATTAGAAGTGTTTTTTCTAATCAATTTTCTTTCACCAAACTCCATGATAAACAACAATTTGATTAAGTTATTCTCTTTTTTATCACCTAATCAGCAACACATGGTGATACCCAGGCCTTTTGTCGGCGTACTAATTTATTCTGTAATTTCTATTTCATAATCAAACTCAAATTCCGAATCCAAATCGATGAAATGACATTTGCGTTGAATGACATTTTTCTGTCGCCACACCTTTACAGTCAATCTGTGACCCTATCATCCCAGGGACCGTGACCCTAACATTGGTAGAGGCTGACGGGGGGGGGGGGGGGGGGGGGGGGGGGTCCTATGGCTTGAGGTCGTTGAACCCGTCCGCGCCCTCCTGGTATTGCATACGCAAACGTCAATTCCACCAAGAATCATTTTCTCATGCCCTGATTCGGAATCTCGAATTTGGAGGATAGTTTGGAGAAGATGATTTGAGCATTCCATACACATACACAAATTTACAAAAATAAGAAATCCATAAAAATTAGAATTTGGAGGTAAGTGTCTCAGGGACCACTCACTCCGTCAGTAAGGTGTTGACGTCAGTCTAGATTGAGTGTTAAAACATTCTTGAATAATGAAAAAACAACCAGCTGAGTGTCACCTTTCAAAATGAGTGGTGGTAACATGTTCCTATGATGTCTCTGGGTAACTTCAAAAATCATTCGTTATTTAGTCCTATGAATTGGCGTTCTTCATCAATTTAAGTCTAAAATCTATTCAGCAAATGAAACCGGTCACTTACAAACAAACTAATTAAGGCCTTCAATGCGCTTGTCACCTATTGATTTCAAGGCGAGCCATTCACGGATCACGGACACCTCTCAGATACCTTCCACCTCAACTTACTATGGGAGGGCCTGGAAGGGGCATATAGCTCCAGTTTGAGCCTAGCTACCGTGCAAAGTCAGCTATTTTCACATTAGACTCTTCTGTGACCAAAAACACATCAATGGTAAATTTAGGCATAAATTACGATGTCGTGAGGGAGTGGGATCAATTTTTTGATCACACGTTCAAATGGTTAAGATGAGAAGCTAGATTATACATTTATAGACGTGTGCAAATTATTAGACGCACTCAATAGAAAACGCCATTACTCATGTACCATGCAGACACAGAAACAGTTGATCTACCTTTCCCCACGCATCCACTAGAGTGGGTTGGCGTGGTTTCATCACTCATTCCCCAGTCAGAAATCTGACCTGTGATAAGTATGCAAGGTATATACGGTGGGGTACATACAAATATACCTTCCTCAAAAATCCACTACGTAAAACCCCAATACAGGACACATCTGGAATTATGTACATAATTATATTACTTACAGGTGTGCTGAGTCCATCACTGAAACAGAAACCAGAATTTTGAATAAATAAGGTTTGAAATAAATACTAATGCAATCAATTAATTAATTCAGAGGAGAGGAAAGGAAGATTGACATTGAAGGAAATTGGTGCTGGGAATGAAAAAAATGAGGGGCAAAAGCAAACTAATTAGTCTTATTTATAGCCACGGAATTGCTTGCAAGATTAAAACTATTGAAATTAAATTTAGTGACCAATGTTGCATGAGGCTTATCGAATTTCAACGCCATAAAAAAATTTCAAGTGTTATAAAAAAATAAAATTTTCAATTTCACAATTCAATATCAGATATGTTTTTAGTCCTAATATTTTGTCCTAAGTCATGAACTGCATATATTACAGTTTTCTTGGGGGGTGAAAAAGGTCCCAGAGAAGTATATAAATAACGATAAATGAACCATTCGAAAAGGTAATGCAGTTCAGCATGGTAACCTCTTGGTAACAGTTCACAAACCTGCCCTCTGTTTGGAGTGGCACGTGAACTCAACTTTGCTGGAGTGTATCCCAGCCGTTTAGGCATATGCATAGGAACTGCATTGAGTTGTTTACAAACCCAGCCTGCGCCATTTCCCTCTGTTGAGTAAAAGGTCATCCGGGAAATGAAGACAATGTGTTGATCAGCTAGCGCAAGAAGCTACCACCGATGGCAATTGAAATAGCATTCGGTCTCGTACCCTTGAGCTAAGTACATCAGGCAGGTGTCAGCTAGTCATTGAACAAGCTTGGTGAGGTGGGAGGACCAGTTAAAAGTGACACACAATCGAACAAAGATTTTTCCCACTGTTGCAGACTTGACTGAGGACAGAGTTAACCTGGAAAATTACACAAGCAATCTTCTGAACATTTCTTCTGATGTAATTTTCTGTTCATGGAAAGAATGCTTACCACCCTTACACTTTCAAGCAGTTATTAACCTTTTCCCAATGAGCTATCTGGATGCCAAAAGGGGGCTGCGCTCCAACCTTAATGCATCAGTTTGATCTCAGAGATGAATCATCGTGGTCGTGTTCAATGTTTGTTCCACAAACATGGACAATATTGGATTGCCCAAAATTTGAAGTGGAACGCATTAGGCCAATGAGAAGGGTGGTGTTAGGTAAAAGAACGTGGCCTCCAAAAATGAACATTTGATAGAAGAGTTTTTGCGGAAGTCCATGTTTTATAAATTGCATTAATTTTTACGAACTTTTGGATATGATTAAGTGAATAATAACTGCAATTTCTAAATTCGATTTTTTCATTTTTTGTAATTCAATTTTGTACTCTTTGCAGTCTTCCTATGAGTAAAATTTTGGTTTAATTCAATTCAACAACTGATATTTCATTAGGAACCATTCAGAGATGATTTAATCTTCAGCACCTGAATACCCAATAAATAGGAAGTTGGAGTGATACATGTGTGCACCGAGACTAAAAAATCTCTTAGTCTGGGCATGCAAGTGGAACGCAGCCCCTACATAGCCAGTCTCTGAGCGCCCACAGGTAGCTCGTCGGGGAAAGGTTAATGACCTCTAGAAAGTGTAAGGGTGGGTGCTGTCAGGATCAGGGCCCTCATGTTGTTGAGAATAAGGTGTAAACAGAATGGAGGGTTAGCCCGCTGATTGCCGGGGTAAGCTCAGTGATTGGCAAGAGCCATTGGACGAAAGGAAGATGGCGCTGTATGCAAACAATCATTGCAATGGAATTCTCACTTCATGATATCAAGTTGGTATACTATAACTTCTGTGACCTAAAGATGGATTTGTGAAGCGCGTGTGTGTAGTGCAGTGAAGCATCGCAAGATAGTGCTACAGTTTAATATAAAATCAGGTCAAACTCAAGTCAAACAATTTACGTTTGCCAGCGCTTGACACAACATCTGACCATTACTGCGTCAACTGCCAAACTTCATTAGTTACCGCTAGGAAGCTAATTCGGTTATAATGAAGGTAGGTATCTACTCGTCCATTGCGAGCGGTCTTGGCTTTTGTAATGCACAATTTTGACATCATTGGTGGAAACGTGAGTGCTTAATGCACCATTGAACTTAATACGTTGCATTTTATATATTTTATACCATTGGTATATTAACATGTTGTACCGTATACCAACAATGTCCATATTATCAACTGGTCTTTCGCCCAGACAGTCTAGTTTTTCAACAAGCTGTCCAGGCGAGAATCACTCTAAAAGTCAAATGTCCAGTTTTCACAGAAAGAGTGGCAAAATTCCAGTTTGTGTAGGTCCTATCGTAGGTTGCCTTTACTAAGAACTCAACCGTGACTTCTGGAGGACCTACCTACATCAAGGTTAAGATATATTTTGGCAATCGACGCTAGATTGGTATCTAAATGTCCAAAATCATAATCACTATGTACTCTGGTCATATTATTGCATACGGAGGAACTCTTGATCTAGTTCGTTAGCCATTACGTATACCTATTCATTCTTACAGTTTTTGTTGCAAAAATTCGAAACTCGGCTATTAATCGATTCGAATGTTTCCAGCCCATCTCGTATGTTACATACATAAGTAAATAGTATCTTATAAAAGTTCTTGAATTACCTAAACTGTAATTATTTGTAAACCAAAATGTAATTATTTCCAGCTGTTTATCGTATAATTAGGTAGATACACACAAGCAGAAACGAGCATATCAACATCCGCATGTCCTTCTAACTCAATTTAGCTATAAGGTTGAAATCGTTAAATTTGTGCGCCTTTAGTGGTTTCCAAATGATGGATAACAACTATACCGTCGGCTTCAATCTTCTGACTATATGTGATACGTGTACTAGGTACCTACTATTATCTTATAGGGATGAATAAATGGGTAGGTACTTGCTGGTTGAAATTATCGATGCACAATAACGTATTTTAAAACACCACATAATTTGAACAAAAATTAGTTAAATTTATAAAATGAGTATTCGGTGAACTACCTTATACTATAATAGTGCTTTATCCTTCTGATATGAGAATAATATAAATTTAGATTAATTTAAAAACTTGAAGACTCTTAAACAGAAAGTACTTTGTCTTTCTACATCACAAAAAAATGGAGTTTAGTGCACTTGATTTGTTTTCACGCAGTACTATAAACTTCATTTGTGTTAATCCTTGTGCTAGCTATTCTGTAAGGGACTTCATGAGGTCGTGATGAACTCCACCAGGGGGCAGAGGTTCGGATGAACTTATTCTCTGGTGGGCATGACAGAGGTTCAATCTCTACTCATTAAATTAGTATTTTTTTCTCTAACTTAAATTTGTACTTTAATTACGTATTTTATTGGGGACTGATGATTAAATACATTAATTTTAGATGTTTCTCACATTTATTTTTTACTTTGGATAAGAAGTTTTTTGCTAATTTTCTGTTCTCTGTCAATTGTCATATAAATAAATAAATACTAAAATACTAAATACCTAATAGAAAATGCATATCAATTACTAATCGTATTCATTTCATTTATTGAGCTACTTGCATCGAACTTATTAGTGTATACTAATTTTTTAAATAGGTAAGTATGAATCTGACTTCTCGATGCATAGGTTCTGGTTTTTTTCATATACCACTTGGCAATCCGATCTAACCCAAGGGGCAGCTGCCCTAACCCATCGCGGCTCAGTTATGCTTTGTAGATAACCCTTGACTCGAGTATATCTCGCGGGTTTGCTGCCCCTAGTGTTAGCTCTGTTCCTAGATAGAAGCCAACTCTAGCCTAGTTGTTTCTGGTTGTAAAAACAGAATATAGTAAAAGTTGCCATGTGAATTCCTACAATTATATCAGCTGATTCAAAATTGGCAAGGAACACGATCAGCACTAGTTTTAATAGGTTACTACTAATTTTTTCTCCCATTTCACTTTTTTCTTCTTGAGGAGTTTGCGACACCAAAAGTTGGGAACCACTGCCATAAATACTAAACTAACCTGACAATAAATGAAAAATAAAGTGTTATAAAAAACGACTGACCATGAGACGGCACCCAGTGCAGAACGACTTGGTGATGCTAACTCAGGGGTATCCTCCTAAAAGCCAACAAAACAACAGAGATCTTAAAAAAAAAGAAGAAAAATGAGTGCTCGATGATGACAAACTTCCTAATACTAAGTTAAAATAGTAATAATAACGTACAATACTTACTTTTTGGCTTATTTTAATACTTGTGTTCAAAAATACATCATTATGGGTGGTTTGAATGATGAATAGTTACTTTAAGATCATGAAAATCACGAAAATAAATGTACTAAGTGTGGTGAACGATTAATTCCTCCCTAATATCAAGTAAAAAATTAACGTTTAATGGATCAATGGCGGGGTTCATGGTTCAACACGGTTTTCCATAATATTCTAGTCGTACTACTAATTATGATATTGATCATATAATGAAGAATCCACACCGTGTTAGTTCATGCAATCTGATTACTGACATAAGTAGGAGCAAGGTCAATTCGGAGTGATTTTTTTTCAATCCCCCCCCCCCCCCCCCCCCCCCAATGTCTATAAGAAAATAAATGAAAAATTAAGTCTGACTAACGAAAATCTGCTCCATAAGAAATTAAAGAGACAAGTGAAAATCGGGAGTTTGTGGGCTGCCAGTTTGACCTCAAAAAGAGAGGATCGGGACAGCTCGATGCAAAGCAAGGGTACCAACCGAATATCGCTGATATTCAACCATACCTGATCCAGGATATTGGTTTTGGTTGTTCCTTCGCACGGGGTCCACCTAGGCAGGAGGAGTGCAATGACGTAGTTTTTGACCCACAAATTTAAGAATTATAGTACAACAGTGCAATTGAAGTCTGAATTCATGGAATTTCATATGCTTTCATATGAAAATATGAAATAAACATGCACCCGATCTGTCATTGGATGTATGGAAATGAACATATGAACGACACATATTGTTGTGTGTTGTCATTTGTGAGATCGATATTATCGTATGGGATATCACCGACGCTCCACTACATTGGACCTCTCACCTTTGATGGACGAAACATTGAACATTCTAATAGTCAAATTTCAACTTCCTAGGGTGAACATCAGATTTAGCTCACTCTGCTGATCAGGAAAGAGCATTATTTCAATCGTCCCTTAATGTTCTAGAGAGTCTCCCTATCGAAATTCAACTGCCTAGGATGGACAGGAGAGAATTTAGCACAGTCAGCTGATCAAGAAAGAGCCCATCATTTTATTTGTCTCTTGATGTCCCAGGGAGGCTCCCTAACGACCAACAAACAAAGGTACCTATCTAATTGCTTTGAAAGACAGTTGGTTGGCAGGGCTACCTTCTTAGTTAACATACGCTGACTCATTCTTGTAAGCAAAATTTTGATACCGGGCCATCCTAAGGACACGAAATTTGTCGAAATATTATAAACCAATCTTTTCAGTAAAATATAGATTAGCTGTACTAGAAGTGTACCGATACTCTCGGATCGGGAATGTGGAACTGCTCCGGAACTTCTCCAGGCGGCTCAAGATAACGCCGATATAGTCACATTGGTTCTACGTTCTAACTTCAAGATTCCTTTGTCTACAAAGAGTTCTCGATCCTTAGGGATCCCGATCTGGTTTGGGTTTTCTCTCCTTCTATAATTTGTCTTTATCAGCTGTTCTCGATCCGTAGGGATCCCCTGTGTTCTGCGTTCCCATCCAGGACGCGATGCACAACCCTTTCAACCCCCCCCCGCCAAATCCATAATTTTAAATTGTTAAATTTGTTTTCTTTAAAGCAGAACATTTTTCAGAAAATTTGTATCAACTATGAGGTAGAACATAAAAAAATGTCTGCACAAAATTTATGCCGAAAAATGCACCTCAACTTCATTAATAGGTATGGGCTAAAAAATCAATAACACTGATTTTAAAAAAGGTAAAAATTCAAAAAGTGTTTGAATTGGGATACTATTTAATTACTTATTTCTATGCACACAAGGTACTCAAATTTCAATACCATTTAAGACAATTATAATAAGATAACTCATGAAAATCCGCTCATACAATCTTATGTAGGTATCATCTAGATCACCAATCCTTTTTCAATTTGAGTTTGCTCTCCTCATCGATTCTGTTCTTACCAATTGAACTGATAAACTTCATTCCCCTTTCTCTGCCCCCCCCCCCCCCCCCCCCAGCCCTTTGTTGTGTGACGTAAATTCAGGGACTTCTGCCACTTGGGACAGTTCCCATCAGATTCCAAGAGAATGGGCGTCTATCGGTCGCTGAGCACCGGGTGGACCACCATTCCCGAGTGCTTGAAATGCTGTAGTTGGCGATAGATGAGGATCCGAGAACCGGAAAATCATCTTCTCCGAACATAGCACATATGCTATTAGTACGAGTTGTATCTCTTATGGTACTGTCACACCCCCCCCCCCCCCCTCTCTATGAGTGCGGATTTAAGCCCCATTGCACCTCTGGGGGCGATCTAAGTCCGTTACATGGTAGCAGAGCGTGGTTAGCATATGGCGCACCCTCGAACACAGACTATCTCTGGTCGACCTATCGCATTCTACCATCTCGGCCACCAAGGTTCTAACAAGGGATGCTCAACAACACTCCTTCACTGTGTAGCAGTGCACTGCAATCTTTTGCCACACGTACACTCAATGTAACAACGATGTTGTTTGATGTAATAATAATATCAATCAATGACAATAATTGTTGGCTCAATAATATCAGAACTCTCAACATCGATGAAAAAAACATCGAACACCTAAGCAAACATAATATCTCTAGTCAGAACCTAGAGTTCCATACACACACTGACTGATATGTGACAAGACACTGTCTCAAGTCGTTCCACAAGTAGAATGGATATTCCAGCGCTACTAGGGGATTCTTCAGAAAACAGCTTAGCATCAGGCTGTCCAAATCCTCTCCTTCTATTTTTCAGGAAGAGATGAAGTAGCGGTTGTGGCTTGCGATGAAGAGGTTGCTCCCCCGCGCTTTTTGGTTGTCATTTTTTTAATTTGCATTTGTTATTGACCCTAGATGAAGTTTTACACGGAAAATTGGTAATTAGGGGTTTCAAAGGTGCTGAATCCGAATTCGAGGTCGAAAATTCAAAATTCCGACCCCCTGGAATACCCCTTTGTTTGGGCCAGAGTACTCACGCATAAAAAAACATAAGTTAACAGAGGCCATTAGGGACCCTACCTTGTATAAGAAGGGTTACGAAATACACGGTTCGTTTAGCATAATTGGTATTTCTGAGATATTTTGTTCTGAATAATGATAGTTTGATAATCATCCATTGAAAGACTCACCTCGTCGATTTCCTTTTTGGTATGTTTTGAGTGTTTGGATTTGGAACCTTTCTTCTTCTTCTTCTTGGACCTAGAAAGAACATAACATTTAAAATTCAAACTATTGTCACAATACTCAATTGTTAACTACTAGCAAGGTTCATGTAAATATCATAATACGGAATACAGGATTTGCTCTTACAACTTTCAAGACTAAAATTAAACAAAAAAAAAAAAAAAAAAAAAAAAAAAAAAAAAGTAAAGAACTATTCCAGGTTGGGCTTTTTGCCTTACTGCCCAGGGCGTTGCACGCGTCATCTGCCATCCTCCAAATAGAGGATCAGGATTCGTTCGGATGATTTCGCATAAAGTTTCTCATTGCCTCACCTCCTTGAACAGAGAGGGGCTTGCTGTACAGAAGCGTGAAAACTACATGGCTGGGAGATCCTTAGCTTTGCCATCACTCATCAAAGTATTCACCACGCTCAACTTTACCCAACTTTGCTAATTGCACAAGAATCGGTTCATTGCAAAGCCTAACCCGTACAGCAACTTCCGAGACTATAGGCCTTGTGAGTAGTCTGAAATAGAGAACGCTCCATCGGCACAACACAGTGTAATGGTACTTCCCTAAGCATCCAGACCACCACCCATCCTGCGACCACCGCCATGACACCACCTTCCCCGTGCTTTACAGAGAGATGTATTTCAGTTTTTCAGGCCAAAGAATTAGGCAAAAGAATAACAAAACTGCTATTTTAAGTTGTGATTAAACAGTTCTGTGTAACGGACTGTTAAAATTCATTGACTGCTGATTGTGCTTAAGATATCTGTGATAATAAAAGGCGCGTCTTTGGCTATATCCTCACATATGGTTAATGGTAGGGAAAGGACTGTGTATTTGGTTCTGTTTTGCGGCACACCTCTGTAAATGAAGCTCCTGCAACCATAGAAATTGTTGTTAAGTTACAGTACCTTAATATTACAGTACCTAACATAATACTGAAATGTCTTGCATATTACCCAACATAAGTTCATCACCATTCACCCAATTTCAAAGTTTTTAGAAACCAATATTGACGGAAGTCATAATTTCCGAAGGTATGTACCTAGGTAGGTGCTGTGATTATAAAATTTACTGCCATCTTATAAGGTGAGTAATCTGACGGTAGATAGTAACCTGATTTTCCAATAATTCAAAACTTTGTGAATGATTTGACATTTTGGAATTTTCTAGCTTACTGAAGAGCTAAATGTGATTTTTTTTACTTACTTTCATTGAATAACAGCAGAATCCACTTCTGCCTTCAAACAGTAGTTCGAAATTTTATAGGTAGGATCAACAGATCGATCGTTACGTCAACACAGCTTCAACCACTCAATTTTTTTTAAAAGTAAATTTGCAACAAATAAAGATATTTTATAATGGAAATATTATTTATAATATGGAAATTATAATATATATATAAATTATAATATATATATAATATATAAAAACATATGAATAATATGCATAAATTATAATAATTTATATATTATTATATAACATATAAATTATAATATATATATTTATAATATATTTTATAATATGGAAATATCATTTATAATTATGAAATATAGCTTGACCAGCCTAACATTTTTGTAAAAACTGATAGACCAAGCTAATTGTGCCTCGGTAGGCTCTTTCCATACTCCGTATGGAATTACAAAAATACACAATGTGTTTTTGAGTTTTACATGTTAATTTTACCTCTTTTATAATAATAACAACAAGCTGACCCGCCTAACATATTATTTGTACAGTCATGGTTACAAATAACTATAATTCATTCATTAAAATTTATTATTTAATTGGAGCGAAGAAAACGTTGAATATAAATAATGAAGTAGTACGAATAAAGGGTGAATACGGGTATTTGAATTGGTTCCTGTTGATGTATTGCCCAGCCTTTCGGATACGTCGAAAGATACGTCGGACACTGTAAGTGATAGTTCATGGAATGTACGTTTGCATGAGAGTCTCGTCGTGAGTCCGCAAATCCTCAAAGAAGCATAGTTTCCACAATTTTCAATCGATGTTTATGAAATATTCATGAAATTTGCGGGTAAGGGTATAGATGGTCCCCCATCAGTTTCGTTGCTCCCAAATCAATCAATATTTCACTCAGCGCATGCACACGAAATTCCATCAAGCATCGCCCTCATAGTTCGATCTCGCTCAAAATTGGAGTATAGTAGGGAGAAGAGGATTTTATAAACATATATGAATTTCAACATGATTGTATCATTAGTTTTCATCCTATTTTGAGAAATGTTCTGGGAATGTGTGGGTTAGGCTATAGATTGTCCCCTACCAATCATTACCTAATACTGCTGCAGAAGAATACTGATGCAGGTCTTTCACACCCTTAGTGTGCTCATGTGACGGTGCCCTTCACAAAGAACTTGCTGTTTTTCTGAAACGGGCAGCATACGTCCTGGCCGAAAAATGGAACCGTCCCTACTCACAACTCTCAGGATGGGTTACAGTGAAGGTTCAGTTCGCCATAATTCGAGCTGTTTCACTTCGTATAAGAGGGTCTCGAAGGAAGGTTCGACCGTTGGGGCTGGAAGATGGAGCAGCTGTACCTCAGATGGTCAACGATTAATTGAAATACTAATTGCCCCCCCTCCCCAGTCACTACCTACCTTCCATTTATCAAATTTATACACCCCCGGTTACCGTCTTGTTAAAATAAAAAATTTGGTTTATCCTTCCAAAAAAAAAAAAAAAAAAAAAATCATTACCTACGCCATTCTGCCCGCATGCCTAATGTACATTACTTCAAGCATCATTTTCCCGTTTCATAATAGACCAATTTCGACATTTTACGTTACATACATCTTGATTTACTGTATCCAGCTATGGCTTTAATTTTTTTTTTTTTAATGATTACATATTAACACAATTTCAAAGAACCAATTCTTGTTATTTTCAGTTGGTAAGTACCTTCCTACTTAAATATCATTATACTTAGATTTGAGGGACTAGTAAAGTGAAGATGTTTTAATTCATAGCATTAATTGTCCCTCTGTAGGTGCATATATCCAAGCAGGCATATTGATGACAGTCTACAGATCTGCCATTTGAAATGGAGCAATATCTAGAATTCAATATCAGTGCACACTGATCAGCTGAGCCTAATTTGTTTCTTAATCGACTTAAGATGCTGAAACCTGAAATGGTCATCTTTTCCAAATGGTCAACTTCTGGACATCTAGAATACAATGCAAAGTATGGAGGGACTCTGATCGGGACCTCTGAGGCTAATTTCTTCAGGGCCACAGGCGATTCCTTCCATAATTAACAGGCGGTACTAATTTAATAATATTTAATTTAACTTAATAATATTACTAATTTAGATGAAGCTCCTTTGGGACACCCCAAAAACAATTACAAGGTACGGAGGAGCACTGATCAGCTGAGGGGTCTTTGAGACTAATTTCTTTCTTTTTTGACCTGCTCACTTTTTTTTAAACATTAAAAAAAAAAATTGTTTAAAACATTTTAAACAATTTTAAAAAATTACTGTAAAATTATAGGGTCCTGGAGCTGTAAAGGTGTTAACTCTTTTGGGAGGCACGATGCACCAAGTTTTGATCATTTATTATAAACGGGGCTTAGTAATAATTATTATAGACAAATGATCTGCATAGAGGGGTTATCTAATACTGAGATAATACAGCTGAATCAGCTGTTCCACCTAAAAATGCGGGAACATGCGTGCGTATTGTTACCAAGGCAACCAGACATGATTTCAGTTAGGACCTTGGAATGCGTGGTAAAATAAGATACTTACTTATATTTATATTTTTTGAATTGAAACAATAGTTAAAATTAAAACTCGGCCCTTCAGGCCTCGCAAGGGGCGCCGCCCCTTGACCTAGCCAGAGGAGCTCCCCCCCCCCCCCCCCCCCCCGGACCCCACGGTTACTTCCCGCTTCCAGCCTGCGACTAAAATGCTAAAACATGGAACATTTTTATTCTTCCCACTAATTCGGGACAGCACTTTCATATCAATGCACTATAATGCACATAACTTAGCTTCCGGTGAAGTACGATGGTACAATGTTGCTAATCTTCTGTAGTTAAGATGTTGCCAAACTAATTAGCCTGCCAATAAGCGGCACAACTATAACCAAGATTACCACCTCAACCAAGTGACAACATAACAAGGCTTCCAAGCGGCACAATAATATTGTTTACTAACCATTTATAACATCGCATTACTGGATTAATATCTTGCAAATAAATATAAAACTACGACAAATATCTTGCTAATCTTCAGTAAAATGAGAGCTTTCCAACGAATGGTGAACAATTTCTGTGCGATGAACACTGCTGAAGTTCCATTTCCCTACCAACGTGGCTTGGTTGTACGTGAAACTCATAAGAAAATTTGTGACAGTTTTTGTGACATAAAAACGTGACACTTTTGGCCAGTTAGGTGATGGCTAAAACATGTCCCATGCTAAAATAATAATAATAATAAGAAAAATGCTGAGGGAATTTGAACGGAAAATGTCAGTTTCATGCCCAAAATGAAAATAACTCAAATATTTTACAAATACCTAGAATCTACATTTGGGAAAATCAGGATTAGACTTCCAAATAGTTCGCTTCGAAATAAGAGTTTCATTGTCACCTCCCATATTTTCCCAACTTCTCCCAAGTCGGTGAAGACTAAGAGGGGAGGCTCCCCCCTGTTTCCCCCCATAGCGACGCCCCTGGTCCTAACATACCCTTCAGCAGTAAAATCGGACATTTTAACCAAGTGAATGTTATTTCGGACGATTTTTCTCAAGAATGGACACCTTGGATGAAGATAGGACGAACTAATTAGGCGATTTTCTTCGTTTCAGAAGGTCATACAGCTTCCAAACGACCTTTAAAAAACAATATACATCAATGCTCACCGTGGTGTATGAAATCCTAGAAAACCATAAAAATGTAGATAGGACACTTTAACTTAGGACAGCAGTGTGAATGTAGGAACAGTCCAAAGTCCCCTTGCCAAAGACTGGCCGAAGCTTATGCCAGTCACCACTGCCGTCACTAGCTAGAACCGATAAGTACGAGGCCTATAGGGAGCAGCTAATATTCCTATGGACTTTATATAGGGAAAAGGTTTCTGAGCTCTAGGCACTCACTTTTTCTTGTTCTTCTTTCTGGATTTGCTAGGTGAAACCTTCAGCAGTGGGACTTCTCGGACTTCTGGGAACTCTTCTGTGATGTCTAGCCAAGCTCTCTCCTGAAGGATTGGATTCCAATATTCGATGTGCTCATTGAAGCTAATGTTTTTCTTCTTCCGAGGTGAAGGCGAGTCTGGGGGTGTAGGCTCTACACTGTCCGCCACATGGATATCAACTGGTTCCTCAAAGGTCTGAGGGTGCAAATTAAATTTGAATTTATTAATAATTAGTGTTAATTCATTAGTACAAGTGTTGTCAAAGGAATTCAAGTCAAATGCAATACGTCCATAATAAGTATAACACTAATGCTCACCTGAACTCCAGAAGGTAATACGTCTTCACTACGCAACCTGTAAATAGTAATAAAAGATGTAACCCAGATGGAAAATGAGTTCCAAATAAAGAGGAGTTTACCCAAGCTGTCCCCAATGGCCCATTCCAGTTCATGTTTCCCACACCCTAAGCAGGGTGGAAATTTCTCCTGACATCCATTTTGGATGCTCCTCTAAACGTATGTATGAGTACAAGTTTTCTCGATTGGGTTTAAACTCCAATAGCAATCAGCAGGTAGTAAAACTAGTACTCGAGTAGTAAAATCGTTCAAGTGAACTACATTTCTATGAAGAAAATAGTAAATAGAAATAATTCATAGAGAAAACGTAAGAAATTTAGAAAATCAGGGTTTATATAAGATTTTGAAACAGATTTGCTGAAAATTGGCATCTAACTAATTGAAATTACCTGTATAGCAGAAGATAATGTTACGTTACCTCTCTGCTGATGCAGCATAAGGTCGTTTTCGAGAAGACCTTCGAGTTCGTTGTGCCAAACTTTCTTCAGCCCTAAAATGAAAATGTACATACAACTTCAACTTTTCAACAATCAACAGGTTGTATTTGTCCAGAATTGATGTGCGCTACACCTACAAAACAGTGATATCACCTACAAGTGTTGTGATTGATAACTTACAAAATGCCAACAGCAGGCTTGGAGTCGGTGCAACTCTCCTCAGGGACCTCTTTTTGAGCAGTGAGGTCAGTGGGAAGTGCAGCTTCCTGCCGCAGCTTGCCATCAAAGGTATGTGGGTTCGTTGTATCAGCACCAACAGTAGTAAAAGGGCACTGGCCCAGGTTGATGTGGCCACCACGATCATCGTTACAGGTGGGAGGTGTCTCAGGCAGCGCACTGCCTCCTGTATCATGGTTCATAGTCAAAGGTGATGAACTTAGCTCAGAATGGAAGTCCATGGTAACGGAATCATTTAAACTGTTTTGCTGAGCAATAATAGTTTCTTGGTGTCCATTAAATTCCACCTTCCCACAACTTTTATTCACAATTCCATTTAGCATATCAAATTTCATGGCATCCACGTTCCTGTTGGATGCAGTACAACTTTCATTAAAAGATTCATGGTGTGGATGAATTTCAATTTCGGCTATGTGGGCTATACTGTTTTGATTGTGTTCTGAATCTCCTGGTTCTTGATTTCCATGAAATTCAACTTTCACAGAATCCCTTACACCACCAATTTCTTTTAAAATACATTGTTTGGCACTAGGTTCATCATATTCAATTATTACCGACTCAGAACCTTCTTCCCCTTTAATTACCAAGGTTTCTTTCATCTTTGTGGCAGTTATTTCAGTTGGTGAACTTGGTGAGGGCTGCTCCACATCACGTTCATTTTTCCTGCAGAAATACAAAGGTTTTACTAAATACATAGTTAGGTATATATAGGTCGACCATAGAAGGTTTGCATTTTGAGGGTGCCCCTTACGAAAATTCGAACTAAATCATTAACGACGAATCTGCGGAAACCCATTTCAATAAAAACCCGAAGTTGAAGAAGAACACTGTCTAATTCCACAAAAATAAAAAGTTACAATTTAAGATCGATTTCGACGTTACGACATCGTCAGTAACAAACAATAACAGAACTATTCAGTTGTTCTTCTGAGCTCAGTCATTGTCTGTTAATGATGATGACCATTGAAATCGATCTAACATTGTAAATTTTTATTTACGTGGGATTGCCCTGCACTGAACTACAAGCTGAGACAACCTTAAAGTGCGGACCATTGTGCGGTCCATCGATGACTGTCTGGCTCTTCAGCATTCATTATTGGCTCTTGATAACTGGTGTGATAGGAACTGCCTTTTCTTCAACTTGGACCAATGCCCTGTTATGACATTCTCGAGGTCATCCAAACTCGTTTGATTATATACTTCAAGGGAAATCGCTGCAACACAGGTCTCTTGTTAGAGATCTGGGTGTCATGTTTGGTAGCCAGCTAAACTTCACTGACCATATCGAAGAGGTCAATTCCAGAGCTATGAAGGCTCTAGGCTACCTCAAGCGCAATCCTCGAGGGTTCAACGATCCCTCAGTTGTGAGTTTGCTTCATATGTCGCTGGTTCGTCCCTGTTTGGAGTTTTGCACACCAGTGTGGTCACCTATTTATTTGAATGCCAAAGATTGTCTTGAGTGGGTCCAGAGGAAGTTCCTAAGGTACTGGTCATACAAGAGGAGAGAGGATTGGGAGAGCTTCAGCAACCAGCGAGCAATGCAAAATTGCAGCTTACCCTCACTGAAGCACTGACGACGGGAGGTCGATGCTCCTGCTCTACACGGTTTCATGTCTGGTAAGATTGATTGCCCGTCCATTCTTTCCCGTTTGAACCTGCATTCACCCTCTTATGCCAATAGATGCCACCAGACCGTCTATGTACATACATCAACTCCGTAATAACCCTATCATACGTCTCCAGCAGGATTATAATAGACTTTCTAACTCTCCCCAAGGATTGGATCTGTTCTGATCGGCGACCCTCTTTAAATCAAAACTCCGGAAAGTCAATCTATATTAATAAAATCGTAAGTATGTCTGTCTGTACATTGATTAGAATCATGAAATTTTGCATTTCTTTTTCGTTTCATGCTATTTGTAGAAGATTGGTACCATTTTCTCAAATTTTCTCTGTCTGTCTGTCAGGTTGTCTGCTTTTCACGGTTACAGGGTCTGTATTAGTCCACCTTTTATTGGACATTTGAAGTTTTTAAAATTTGAGCCAGAGAGGGTGTTTCAGGGGAGGGGGAGGGGGTGAAATGGGGTATCTTGGACACCATTCAACAAACTCGGAATCTGATTGGTCGAATATGTTTGGATTATTCTAACTTAGAACACAGGCTACCTGAAATTTTTCAAACCTGCCCCATAGGGGGTGTTTAAAGGGAGGAGGGGGCGGGGGGTTAAATGGGGTGTCTAGGACACCATTTCACAAACTAGGAATCTGATAAGGCGAATATGTTTGGATTATTCTAACTTAAATCACAGGCTACTTGAAATTTTTCAAATATGCCCCATAGATGGTGTTTTAGGGGAGGGGGTATCTTTGACATCATCGAACAAACTGGGGATTTGATTTTCAAATATGTTTGGATTACTCTAATCCAACTCAAAAACTAATTTTTTCAAATTTTTCAAATCTGACAGACAATAGGGGAGGGGTGGGGGAGTTGAAGCGTTTCGAACGTCACTGAACCAACTGGGGATCTGGGTTGTTGAATATGTTTGGATTATTCTAACTTAAATCACAGGCTACTTGAAAATTTTCAAATCTGCCCCATAGGGAGTGTTTTAGGGGGGGAGGGGGTTTGGAAAGGGGTACCTTTGACATCACTGAACAAACTAGGGATCTGATTGTGCGAATGTTTATATTACGTCAACCTCAAACACAGGCTATTAATTTTTTTTTTTTTTTTTTGCCTCAACCATAGGGAGGTGTTTGTGGTAAGGAAAAAAGGGAGGGGGGGGGGGGGGGGGGGTTAAATGAAATAATTTGGACATCACCGAATGAACTGGTGATCTGATGTTCGGAAGAATGAAATTGGACTAGTCTGAACGTTCTTTAGGGTTACCTTATCAAAAATATTTTTAATCTGAAATATGGGGGGTGTTTGCGGAGAGAGAGTGGGGGTTGATCTCTATAGTTTGGTCCTAATAGGTAATTTATAAGTAAGTACTTTTAAGTAAGGACTTTTTTGAATCAGATCCATAGGGGTGTCCCAAAATGTGATGGGTGAGGGGGGTGGAGGGAGGGGGCGTATATTTAAGTCAACCTATGCAACGCACGGGTGAACCAGCTAGTATAGAATCAAGCGGGCGCAATTCTGCTCCAAAAGTGCAATAACTGAGTTTTTGAAGGTACTCAATTGCTACATGTAATACATGATTTAGGAGTATTTTTCGTGCTGAACCTCGTAATGATGTTCATTTATTGATATTTGCAACACCAACTTGGAAAAAAACCGAAAAATTGACCAGAATTGCACTTTTCTTACACATTTCCACAAAGCGTACTAAAATGTAGATTTTTCGGTGTTTTCTCAAGTTGGTGTTGCAAATATCAATAAATGGACATCATTACGAGGTTCAGCACGAAAAAATATTCCTAAATAATGTATCAAACGTGGCAGATGAGTATCTTTGTGTAGTATAATTGAGTATTTAGTGGGAACATCCGAACAGGATTGGAGCCTACATAGGTAATCCAGTGTGTACATTGAGCGGAGAGGTTGAACAAACAGCTGACCACCTACTGTTTGAATGCCTGGTGGTTCAGAATCTTCGGGATGCTGTACCCAGAGGAGACTAGGTTTGTTTCCGCTACGTGACCTGAACAGGTTCAGTACAGAGCAAGGTCAGAGCAAGGGCACCTCCATAGCTGTTCAGTTCAGATGTCAGCGGAAACGCTTTAGGACATATTCGGTGCAGTAACCATGGATACACGAAGATCCATGAAATGGAGTCCCGTTAGCGGTACTTTAGCAAAACCATGAGCAAAACCTTGTGTCTCATTCTTATTCGACGTCGACATTCTCGTGATTCACTCCCGAATATTTAGTTATTTCTATTTCATTAGTTTAGTAGTAGAAATAAGGAATATAATAAAGGGTCAAACAATTCTAATTTAAAACTTTTAAAAGTTCGAAAATCGCTGAATCACCTGAATAAATACGAACAATGGACTCGAAAATAGGCAAGAAATCAAAGGAAACCACAATTTGTAAGGTGTAAGGTTACAGAAGTTTGAGGAAGGATATATCGGGTTATCTCAAGTTCCAAAGAGCGCATGCGCGGAGCAAGCTGCACCTCCTCTTCTGGCGGAGCAGAAAGTTCATGTTCGGATCATGTTCTTTGAGCAGCGGAAACACTGGACATCTTGCACCGAATATGAACCGAGGGACTGCGGAAACGCCATTATCTTACTCCTTCTTCACTGCGCAAGCGCAACTTGACCTGAACCTGTTCCGGTCAGCAGCGGAAACAAAGCTTGTATCAGCAGACAACCTTATAGGGGAAATCCTCAGTTTCGAGGAGGATGGGGATTAGTCCAGACTTTATGGCTTAGAAAAGAGGGGAATGCTCTACACGATAAACCATGATTTGGTGCCTCGGAGAGAAAACTGACCCTGAATATAATAATAATGAAGTGGGGTTATGCCTTCATACTCAGAGGTTAACCTGGTTGCCGGTAAGACCCAAGTCTAGCCCTGGGGATCACAGTTACAAGAATCGGGTAGGAAGACACAAAGCTTCTCCAACAATTACAAAGCGTGGATTGTAGTCTTCAGTAATTACAAAATACACTTGATTAAAGACATAAATAATTTTCTTTTTAAAATATCAATCAATATAAATGATAGGACCTACCCAGTCGAATTGAGGCAAGGGTTCACAGACTGGTTCAAAGGCATTTCACAATTAGAAGTTGCTGAAGAAACAAACAATCTTGGTTTTCCACATCCGATTCCCTCTAGACCACCTGAAAATAAATTACTTTTAAAATTGCAATCCAGAATTATAAAACTAGGGTGTACATACTATAAAGCTGATTGCGCCAATTCTAAGCGGAAAAAAGTAGCAAGCAAAACGTCGACTAAGTGTGAGTGAGTTTTGAACTTACTGTGTTAAAAATTTAGAACACCAGTAATCATTTAGAATCCCCCCTAACGGGATTTTCATGAAGATAATTTTTTTTCCCCCCTTGAAAATTTGATTTTAAAATGTTCGGAGCCTTAGCAATAGTTTAGTGTTCTTCGCTAAAAATAGGAAGAAATACGGAAACTATTGTGTAATAGAGTATTTCTTTAAAATAGTATTTCTTAAAAGTTGATTTACCAAATTGATATCCTAGGAACAAGTAGAGAAAGAGACGATCGACCCACATTACTTATGTTGTCAAGGTCAAAAAACGAATAAAAGTCCTTATCGCCGAACCATCATCAGGTCTCAAGGATCTTCTATGGTGTCAAAATATAGGACGCGGTCATAGATGTTGAGTTAAATGTCATAACAAAAACAAAAACTGGTTGCAGTTGAGGCTGACAAGGGTTGGCACATGAATAGTAATCAAAAAACTAAAGGCTAAAATTTAAAAATTGAAAAAAAAACACTAAAAGGATTTTAGTTTAGTTTAGCTCTGTTTGCCTGCCAGCAGTGTTTTTTTCAATTTTTAAATTTTAGCCTTTAGTTTTTTGAGTCCTATTCATGTGCCAACCCTTGTCAGCCTCAACTGCAACCAGTTTTTGTTTTTGTTATGACATTAACTCAACATTCATGACCGTGTCCTATATTTTGACACCATAAAAGATCCTTGAGCCTTGATGATGGTTTTATATAAACCGAAAGCTCGGCGGTAAAGACTTTTATTCGTTTTTGACCCGTATCCTGATAATTTGACAACACCAAATTGATGGTAAACATTCGCGGGCATTAGTCGGATTGTCAGACGTTGTTATAAAAACATATCTAACATCGATAGGTACAGAAAAAAAACCTATTAACTTTTCAAGAAACTTAACTTTCCTACTTCCTTGCTACTGGTTGTAGGTTGAATAGTAAAGAAATCAGCCGGTTGATCAGAGTGGGAGGGCACCTTGTCATTTTAAAAATGTTAATACAAGCAATGAATGTTTTAACAATGCCATAACCTATAAACAACCCGAGTTTTATTATTTTCGCGCCAATTAGGTGCACAATAATTTGGAATGTTCTCTGGACAACGATGGAGTAGAGAAAACCCATTAAAAACGCTGTCAGCTTTAACAATCAGAGAGTTTGAATGTTAGATCATTTTCGACGGCTGTTAGGCCATCATTATTAACAAAATAATAAACTGTTACTGTAATGATGGACAAATCATTAATATTGGTATTTAATTAATATTAAAGGATTAATATTGCTCAAATCACGTCACGTTGCGCGGGTTTAATAAATGCAGATTTCCAAGCTGAAGAGAAGGTTGAAGAAGTGAGTATGAAATTGAAAAGGTAAGTTAAATGGTCAAGAAGAACGGGGAGTAACATCAATAGGAATATAATCGCAGTTGACTCAGAATCAACGAATAATTATCGCGGTTACAATCGTATTTGTATTCGACGATAAGATTATGCCCAACACTGACGAAAAATAGGTACCTAATGGACAGGGTAAAGCCGAAAAAACGTGTTTTTTCGAGAAATTTTGTCGACCCACCCAGGGTACAATAATCAACCGATTTCCGTGATTCATATTTTGTTTGTTTTCAATATTAGTCTATTGTGCATCAAACCTTGAGAATTTCTAAATTGCTGTCGAAGTCGGAGTGGAGGGGGTAATAGTAATAAATAGTCAAGTTTTATCTATTCTCGTCCGATTTTCGTGATACTCATTTGGTAAGTTTCTTTATTCGGACGGTTCCGATTATAATTCCGATTCTATCCTTAGTTTGGTCTACCCCATCAAAATGGTAGACCAAACTATACATAGCACACTTCAAAAGAACACCCAGAACAATATACCTTCAACTCAACTACAACCAGTCCAGTATTATTCAATGCCTTACGTGAAAGGGGTGGCAGAACAAATTAAAAAGATTTTCGAACCCTATAAACTCGTCAAAATTGCATTTCGAACACTTAATACAAGCAGCCCTCTATTTTCCAAACTAAAAGATTTCACACCAAAAGAACCAAATACCTTGTGGTAGTGAAAAACGCTGCAAATTATTTCACAAAGGTTTATTATTTTTTCAATTGAGTATGATCATAGTTTTAGTTGGCTAGCGTACGTCATAAGGCCCGTCCAGACTGCTCGGCGTATCCTATTCCGAGTTGCCACAACCTATACTTCCATAATTATATACGCATGTTTATATTTCTCGATTTGAGCTCCAATCTATTCAAATAGTTATTGCCTTAATAATATCATTATCTAAGCACGAACGAAAAGTCGAGAGGATATGTTATTAAATATGCGTAGGAAAAGCTTTGGTATTAACACACAAATATGACCTTGAGAAAAACATATATTCATGCCTCGAAGGAACGCCGGCGCCGTACCCACCACAAGGTGCCGCGGCGCCGGCGCCTCCTCTCACTCCACCGCCCGCTCACCCCCCCCCCCCCCCCCTCACCACCCACCGTGACCCCCTGCCAAGCGTGCCAGGCGTGCGTGCGTAAAAAAGACAGTTTTTCGCCCGTTTTTGGCCCATAGCATCTATGCGAGTAAAGCGATCGAGATGGTTAAACGTTAGGACCAACTAGACCCCAAATGGAGTCTATGTGCGAAAGAACGGGTTTTTTAAGTAAATTCTTAGGCCTTTTATGGCCCGGACGGCGGACGGCGGACGGACATTTCAAATTTGGATTCTACGCACCTTGAAACGTAAAGTGACAAAGTTTGAGGGGGGGTTATAAAAATTTTTTGCTACACGATCACATAGGCTTATTATTGGAAATAATAAACCAAAAGTGTATGTTGGGGAAACGTGCCAGTCCGTTCGGCGTCGTTTTTCAAAACATGAATCGGATTTGCCCATTGCAGATCTTTAGGACATACTATGGACTTCAAAAATTTCAAAATTGTAGGAAGAGAATCAAATTTGCAAAAAAAAAGGATATTTCTAGAAATGGTTAAGATAAAAAATTCAAATTCAATCAACTTCCGTAAAGACACTCAAAACTTGAGCAAAATTTACTCGTGTTTGATTGATGGGATCTAAATTTATAATTACCGTCACCAGCGAACTACGAAAACATGTGAAAAAAACATCATTACCAACATAAACGTAAACAATTTTAAATTTGATTTTCAAAAAACTCTCTTTAAATACGATTATTAACAAAAACAAAAAGAAAACTATAAGTAAGGAGATATTTTACATTTCTGAATATAAATCTCCCTGAAGAAGCCCCAGTTCCTGGGAAGAAACGTTGGAGAATAATAAAAAACGAATTTAAGGACAGAAGGCCTTTTTTTTATAAAGATTCTTATTTTGTTCCATCACGAATTACATTCGTTCAAGTTTTCAAACGTATGCTAGGGGTTTCAAATTTTATTATGGAAGGGGGTGAATGGAGTAAACAATACTAAGAAATCGTGATTTATCAACTATTCTCGTCAGATTTTCGTGATTCTTTTTTGTTCAATTATGAATTTGGTCTAGTTTTGAAACACAAGTCAGGAGATTTAAATTTCATAGTGAAGGGAGGTGAATGGAGGGGGTAATGGCGATAAATCGTGATATTTTTACTATAATCATTCGATTTCTTTGACAGTTATTATTATTTGTTCGATCCGAATTTTAGGCTAGTTATAATTTTATTTTCAAATTTACTGTCGTTGGAAGAGGTAAATTGGGGGAGAAGAGGGAGGGGTAACTCCGAGAAATCATATTTTAGTTTTTTATCTTTCTTTTGAAATTATATACAATCCATTCACAGGCCAATATATTTTTCAACTGTGAACTTTGAACCACTACTTTTCAATGCCCATTTTCGGAAGAGAAGAGATAAAATTGATTGAAAATTAATATTCATGACTTATGGATGTACCATACTATTAATTAAAACCTTGGGCGGAAACATCACTCTCCAAGACAAGATAATCTGAAGATGAAGAAACAAACAACTGATAGAGTACTAATGACTTAGGACAAGAGTAGTTTTCCGCAGAGTATTTTCCGTTGGGAGCATTCATATTTGACAGACACTCTTCGGTTCGATAACTGTCCAAATAAGAAAGCTCCCAACGGAAAATACTCTGCGGAAAACTATTCTTGTCCTTAGTCATTAGTCCTCTGATATATATTATCCCACGAGAATATTAACCATTTCAGACCTTCACCAACCACCCTGTATGCTGAAGATGTATTTTTCAAAAGCTTTTATTCTGAATTTTTCCACCTTAAAGACATTAGTCGAAATACTGCACCGTCACTGGTGTCTACCATACAGAGGAAAAAGGAAATGCGTGAAACTTGATTTAAAAACAGTTAAAATAGAAAATATTTGTTTGTTGTTGGTAATAAACGTTTTTTGTTTTGTAACAAGAGCAAAACATGTTAACCTTCATCGGGTTATACTGTTTGAAACGTGATGCAATTTACTGATTTTCGCAATGTGTGTAATACTAAAAATGAATGTAGCCGAAGTCAATGTTTGGAACTTTGTGCTCCGGTTAAAGAGAAAGAAAATTGATATTCGTTGTGCCTTTATAAAATTTCCCGTAATTTAAAGTTGTTAGTTTGACAAATTGTCTCCCAAGTTTTACCCTTTTTGAAGAATTCACTTGTCAAGATGAGGAATGAGTCATAACTTCGAAATATCGTTGGTCTCTTACTTGTGGTTAATTGAGATGAATCCCATTACATAAAAACTATTTTATAACCTTGATGGAGTTGCATACGTACATGTGCTCACATTCGTAGAAAATGAGTTCACGTTTCTTAGCCGAGGGAAACACTAGACCTGATACGTTAGTCGCACTATTACATCTGAGTCCAAAAGACCTGTTGACAGATCTCGGAATTCGCCCCTCAGGCATCCATCAGTACGCAAGTTGTTGGGGCAAAAAAAAACCAACCTATTGGAATGAACCCCAGGGCTTATCTGGCGATAATAGCTTTGTTCGCAGTGCCGGTTGGAAACAGTTACCAACCGTGGGCGACCAGGTTTGTGATTGGTTTAGTGCGCATGCGTGACCAACACCTAATTTCAAGCCGTTTGTAACCAAATCCGCACTGCGAACGGGTTTGACTAAAGTTAACCGTCGCATAGCCTCCAACAGCTGTAACCTGCTTGGTGGACTCGCCTCATCCTTTGAATAGGTAAACATTTCATGCATGAATAAAGAACCTGAACCGTAAAGAGATGGCCTGCAAGACAACAGACAGGTTGAAAAATGAAAAATATTCATTAGGAACAAACCTTCCAACAGGAATAAGAAATCCATGCTCAATCTTTTCTTGCCTCCAGCTGATGATTTTGTGGGAGAATGTGGTGTTTATCTCGCGGGAAGAATTTAAATCGAAGTCGACCGTCGTTCTTAATTTTTAATGTTAATAGCTTTACAAATAACTCTTCAGTTGAGATTAAGTAATAACATTTTACTGTTTGATTTTGTATTTTATTGCTATTCAGACGAAGATTCCCATTCTACGTCGTTGTCACCAATAAGATTTTCCATATCACACAACTATAGGAAACTTTCAATAAATAACTGTAGAATTAAAACGAGGGTAAATGCAAAGGTAGAACTTAGTGAACAGTGCACGTCATGCAAATGTCCGACAGCTCTCATCTCGTTCGGCTGGCTTATCATCTCTCCGCTCGCTGAGCTCCCGCTACCCTACATCTCACAGTGGAATGATTTGATTGGCTACTTCGGGTAGCGGTGTAGTGGGGGACAAACCATCAGATCGGTCAGCAGAAATTTCTCTGACCGGTCTAACCGATCCACAACGCGTTTCAAACTGGTTTGGTGGTCACTGCGAACGGACCACTATGGATGCTATACAGTCATTGATTTCCTGAAATGGACACTGCGAACGCCCCAAACGCGTTTCCAACCATTTCTTACCGGTTTGATGGTCACTGCGAACAAACATAATAGCTTTGTTCGAAAACGGTTGCCAACCAGGTTTGTGATTGGTTTAGTGCGCAAGCGTGACCACCACCTAATTTCAAACCGTTTGTAACCAAATCGCAAATCCGCACTGCGAACGGGTTCGACTGAAGTTAACCGTCGTATAGCCTCCAACTACTGTAACCTGCTTGGTGGGCTCGCGCCATCCTTTGAATAGGTAAACATTATAGGTATGTATTAATAAAGAGCCTGAACCGTAGAGATGGCCTGCAAGACAACAATCAGGTTGAAAAATATTCATTGGGAACAAACCTTCCAACAGGAATAAGAAGTCCATGGAATATGAATCCATGCTCAACCTTTTCTTGCCTAAAGCTGATGATTTTGTGGGAGAATGCGGTGTTTATATCGCAGGAAGAATTTAACTCGATCCCGAGGTCGACCGTCGTTCTTAATTTGTAATGTTAATAGCTTTACAAACAACTCTTCAGTTGAGATTAAGTAATAACATTTTACTGTACCTATGATTTTGTATTTTGTTACTATTCAGACGAAGATTCCCATTCTACGTCGTCGACACCAATAAGATTTTCCATCACACAACTCGGAGTAGGAAACTCTTTAATAAATAACCGTAGAAGTAAAACGAGGGTAAATGCAAAGGCAAAACTTAGTAAACAGTACACGATATGCAAATATCCTACAGCTATCTCATCTCCTTCGGCTGGCTTATCTTATTATCTCTACGGTAAACTCAGCTCGCTGAGCTCCCGCTACCCATACATCTCACAGTGGAATAATTTGATCGGCTACTTCAAGTAGTACCTAGTGTGGTGGGGCAAATCGTCAGGTCGGTCAAACCGATCCACAACTTGGTTCTAACTGGTTTGGTGATCACTGCGAACGGATTACTATGGATGCTATACAGTCAGAAATTTCCCCAAGTGGACACTGCAAACACTATGTAATTGTTAACCATTTATGTATTTTTCATTATTAAAGTACTTAATAAGCATCATCGGGTGTAATGGACCTTCATGCTGTCACCATGAATATAAACCCTGACGTTGCCTCAACCTAAATGGTCGTATTTATGTTAATGACCTTGTAAAGTTGTAGTGTTGCTCGTTTAACCTGATTGAAGTAAAAAAAAAAAAAAAACCACCAAGCTACGTAGTTACTGCCACATAAAGGAGTGAAGCAACTTTTGAAGATTAATCCGCGTTGAAACTTTTATATTGTAAGTATGTAAACTGGATGTATCGCAACTTAGTAGGTACGTTAGTGTAAAAATAACAGCAGGTTTCTGAATGATCAGAAAAACCACGGGTAATTGGAGAAACAGTAGGTAACGGAATAAGTCATAGGTAACGGGACAAACCGCTGGTAACGAGACAAATCACTGGAACAGGACAAACCACGAATAATGGGTCAAACTTCGCACTCGTGTTGCTGAGGGGCCGACTACATCAGCTACCACCAGTATTTACATTTCCTGTAAATGGTTCCTTACAGACGGGACGAACTAATGATAAGGGAAAATCCTCGGGCAACGGGACAAACCACTGGTAACGAGGCAAATCACCGGAATGGGACAAACAACGAGTAATGGGACAAACTTTATGTTCATTGTCACGGGACCGACATCATCAGCAACCAAAAGTATTTACATTTCCTGTAAATGGTTCCTGACTGACGGGACGAACTACTGATAAGGGAAAAACCTCGGGCAACGGGACAAGCCACTGGTGACGAGGCAAATCACCGGAATGGGGCAAACAACGAATAATGGGACAAACTTTGTGCTCATTCTCGTGGGACCAACAGCAGCAGCAACCATCAGTATTTAATTCTCCTGTAAATGGTTACTGACTGACGGGACAAACTACCGATAAGGGGACAAACTACCAATAAGGGGACAAACCACGGGTAACGGGACAATTCACTGGTTACCACTATAAACAATGAGACACTACAAACAGTGGTGGGGGATCTGTATATAATTGTGTGCCAATTAGACTAAAGATCGCTTCTGAAAATGGGGAAGGCCCTCAACGCCAAAATTCAAAGATTCCAGTTGAGCTTTCTACGAGTGTCTCTTTGCAGACCCATAGCGCAAAGCAGACCCCTCAAAAGCATTCCCTACTGAGTAGCAGTAGTACTGAGTAGATTTGTACTGAAATTGTTCAACATGAAGCAAGGTCGGTTGTGGTCTAGTGTTAGTGTTGCTACCTCATGAGATGAAGGTCCCGGGTTCGATTCCAGTGCGGTCTGAAATGTTTTTTTTTTTCATCGTAACCTCCAAAATATATTTTTAAACGTCATTCTGACCCGTATGTCCAACTAATCTGTATTTTTACTAAGAGATTGACTTATGTATTTTTGAGATACGAGCTTGTGAGCATCCAGACCACCTAAATAAACACAGCTTTCTGACCCATATGTCCCACTAATCTGATTTTTTACCAAGGGATTGACTAGTTAATAGTATATATTTTTGAGATGCGAGCTTGGGAGCATCCAGACCATCAACCTACACAAATCATTCTGATCTATTTGTCCAACTAATCTGAATTTTTACTGAGGGATTGACTACTTGATGTAATGCATTCTCGAGATGTGAGCTTGCGAGTATCCAGATCAACAAACCTATATATATTTTACCAACTAATCTATATTTTAGTTTAAGAATTTTGAAGAGAGACAAGTAATTTTTGACGATTTGACAGCGGAGAACAGGAGAGGTGCGTGGTTTGATGGATTTGCCACTGGGAGCGCTCATATCGCAGCACCAGGGGTCTGCAAAGACACTCGTGAGCTTTCTCCCCCCTCAAAATGCAAAGAGAAGAGTGGGGCCCTCCTATTCCCCAGTTCACGACATTCCGTCAGCTGTTTTCATTGAACTCCTATTTATGGCCGACTATGATGTTTAACTATTAATAAGTGCTGCATGGGAGACTTTGGGATAAAAGTTTGGAGATTCAAACTTCAACTATCAACGTCTCATTTCCTTTCAGTTTCAAATACTTCCCTGACAAATCGATCCAAAAAGAATGCCTATTTGATACCCAACCGAAGAACGCATGTACTTTGGGCTAAATCACAGCTCCCTTGATACTCGTAATTACAGAGAATTTTGAAAACTACCATAAAAAAGCAATTGGTCACTGACAATTTTTAAAATTTCATGTAACTATTTTGCCGTATTACATGTTAGTATTCATGTTATTTTCCAATGTGTTTATTTCTAAAGAAAACAAAAGAAGATACCTTATGAAACTATGTGGTATACAGGGTGTCCCAGTTCAACGTGCCCCCCCGCCATGTATTGTTTTATTTTTTAAGATATCAAAAAACTTTGAATGTAACATCAGTTTTTTTCAAGTAGGTACAATTGTACAATTCAATAGTGACGTTAGACGAGCCATAGTGGCACTATGACTTCTATCTCACGTTTTGAATAGGTGGGAGAAACCTGCTTCTCTTAAGGAGATGTAAAAGCTCCACTATAATTACAACTTGGTGGACCAATCTGATCAGCTAAGTGAGCTCTGTAGCTAATTTTGTTCATATTCAACTCTAGTCATGTCGAACTTTTGAATGGGTAAGTCAGTATTACTACAAATGGTGAACCACTGTTATAAAATGACTAAGCTCTATAAATAATGGGGCTCCGAACTAACAAGATCCACCGCTAGGAGCGCTAGGGGGGGGGGGGGGGGGGGCGAAGGACCTAAGGAACATGATGTTTGACAAGACTTTCCCCTTGTATCACCTTGCATCACCCCTTTTCGCTCTACAATTCGTTCCCCATACCATCAAACTCATGACTAATAGTCAAAAATGAGAATTATATTATTAATAAATAAATCATTAGAATAAAAAGACACACACAAACAAACCACAACCGGCAGAAATCAAAAACAACTTGTGTCTGCCATGACTGCCCTTATAGGTAACAAAAGAAGAGCGAATCGGCAGGGTCCTTATGTGCTGCACTCCACCTCGAGCTTTTCATGTTGGGAGCCTCATTGGACTAGCCACAATGTGCCACAGCAAAGTGTCGGATAGGCACAGAAAAGGGTGTCTACTGTCATGGACGATGTGAATATTTCGATAGACACACATCCCAACGCCTCCTGAAGACCATACCACCCAGTGGAACGAAACGACAGGGGGGGGGGGGGGTTCAGAACAACGTATTTTCCTACCATTATCATGCAGTACAGCAGCAAACTCAGCAGACAACCTGGGTTTAAGAGCAGTTGATGTCAAGATCTACAGGTCAACATGGGCTGCCAGCTCCAGCCACAGGGATACTGAGTGGCAGGCAGTGGCGTAAAGATAGGTGCGAGGTAGATGGCGTAATGGGGATGCTAGCAAGTCATAAGGCTAAGGTTAAGTTAAAAGATTGCTCACTAGAGTTGGGATTATTCGAATAAAAACTTAGTTGAACTAAAGTTGAAACTAAAAATTGATTATTTATTAGTTTCGAAATTGAAACTAAAAACTAATTTAGTGTTTAGTTCGACTTCCGAAACTAATTTAGTTCCAAAAGTTAGTTTCGAAGTTGCGAATAAAAACTAAAGTAGTTTCGTCTTTTATTCGTAGTTTTGGAACTAAAAATTAAACTAAATGTTTTTTCCTCTCTATAAAAAAATTTCTATAAATAAATTTCTCTATAAAAAATTTTTTTAATAGAAATTTTTAAGGCAATGATGTATTATTTTACAGCATGTATTATTTTGAGTTTATAAAACATCTTTTCATTATGTCGTTTTCCATTGTCTCAGGACTCTTCTGTTCTGTATTCCATTTTTCGAACAGTTTTGTCAATCCAATAAAATATTCATTTTTTTCCTCCAGCCGTAATGAATGACACATCACCCTCAATTCGTCGATACGTTTCTGAAAAACGTTTGATGTTCAACTCAAAATGGTGGGGAGGGGAGCAAACTTCTACGACCCTGCAAAAAGGACTTGTTCGCACCCAGCACCCATATTTCGTTGAAACACACAAAAACACACGTATCCCTTTCAAATCAGTAAAAAAACGCGAGGAAAAATTTGGTTTCATTTTTAGTTCCTCAACTACGAATAAAAGATGAAACTACTTTAGTTTTTATTCGCAACTTCGAACCTAACTTTTGGAACTGAGTAAATTAGTTTTAGTTTCAACAGTTGAAACTAAAACTAATTTACTTAGTTCCAAAAGTTAGGTTCGAAGTTGCGAATAAAAACTGAAGTAGTTTCATCTTTTATTCGTAGTTTCGGAACTCATTTAGTTTTAGTGTCAGAACTAATTTTTGCCCAACTCTGGCATATATTATTGTATATCTAAGTCGCAGTAGTGTTTAACATTTTAATTTTCACATTAACATTTTCATTTTTTTCAAAAAGGACATGTGAAACTGACATTCTATGCAAAATGAGCATGCCTCAGCGCGTGAGACATGGCGTTGGTTTTCACCAGATATTTTAATTGAAAACGCATGCACCATCATTTTTATCATTTTAATTTAGTCGTGAATACCGTGGGAATAGATAGGATGAATCGCTCATAGTTTAGTCATTACTGGTCATGTTTGGAATGTTTCTGATGGAAACTGTGGTGCTGTATCTCAAAACGAGGTTTTGGCACAACCGCCCTTTTTTGCAGCTCCTCCTCAATTAATGAGATTCAAATCGGACTGAACTTAATATAAACAAAAAAAAATAATGCATACCTGCAGCTATGTATTTTACGGCCCACTCTAAATAAGTATGTACCTATGGCTTGGCAGACCTAATGACAACTTACCTACAACTTCAGTTGGTGTCCGAATCAGAAGAGCATCGGTGGGGTAGCTCTCATCTTCGGGTACCGGAAGACGAATTTCAATTTCCTCATCAGTCCTGACATAATTTTCACTGCTGCATTTGTTTGGTTCAACCTCCGATGACGCAATATTTGCTACACAATCGTGGCTGTTGATACAAAACTTCGAAGCGAATGTCCTTCTACATTTGGGACACTCAAGCACGTGAAGTTCGGTATGAGTTTCCAAATGCGCAGACAAAGCGTCGTCGGATTTCTGTTCACAGAGACATACACAGCAAAACAAATCACTCCCATCACTATGGGCATCCAAATGTTCGAGAAGCCGCTTACGGCTAACAAAAGGCTTACCGCAAAACGCGCATTTGTACTCTTTGCTTCCTGAATGTACGATTTTCTTATGTATTGAAATCAAACTAAATTCAGTCTGACACAAGTCGCACAAAACAGGAACTCCAGGATCGAACGCCTTCAAAAAAGTTCTATCCTGAGTTGGGTGCGACAAAATGACTTTTCTCTCCAGTTCTGAATTCAAAATTGCCATAATTCGTAAATCACAATCTACACTCTGGAATATACGTACTTTTGGTCATGAATATTCACCTTAACTTTGCTACACATCATTAATTCACCACGGTCAATCAATATAGTATAAAATAACTACGAAATGAGACATTTTACGCCTTCCAATTCCTAGACAATAAAAACCAGTGAAAGGTGAAACTAGAAATGGTGTTGGTGAGTTGTGAAGAATGTTTTGTCTATGCGACGTCGATTCTGGAAGACTTCTTCCTCCACAAAGCACAACAACAGTTTTTTGGCGACTTTTCGAGGAAATTAGAAGTTAACAGTTTTGATTAAGTATTTGCAAAACTTATTCAGGAAATTTTTTTCGAAAATAGTTAGTATATAGAGGGAACAACCCTAAAGAAATGGTGAAATCCTACAGAAATTTCTGGTGTGTTTTATGGTCACATAAGTGACCAATCCTATATATTTATCCGGAGTTCAACGGATTTTCCAAATTTCAGGTTATAGGTCTCTCAGCCCAAATTCTTTGGTACGATTTTTAATTACACGCAAAAACCCATTACGACTTCAAATGACTTAAGGATTGCTTACATTTTTATGATGATTCGGTTTATTCTGATTGAATCCACCTACCGTGTTTTGGTGGCCAGGCTACGTACAAATGGAGCAAAGTAGTTGACAATGAAGTTACACTAGATCCGCTTCATGATGTTGTTTGATATTTTGTTTTATTTAGGTAGTTATTTACTGGTTTTTTGGTCTTTGTTGATGTTTAATGCCGTACGATATTGAATATCTACATCAATCGATTCATAACAGTCGAAAAATTCACCTTTTCCAGAGGAGCAGTGACGCCAACTTAGAAAAAAAAAATGTTTCCTCCATGCCATGAAGGTGGTGGGAGAACTGGAAGGGAGACAAGAGAACGGTCGAGTTGTGATCACCTGATTTGAGATGTCAGTTCGGTTTTGTTGTTGGTCCATTCTTGTAATCTGTGCGAGGTAGTTCAAATACAGTTCATTCTTATGTAGATATTTTTAATATCTGATTGATTCGCGTGTTTTTGAAACGATGTCGGCAAGTAACATTCAGTGCCAAATCGGGCACATGGCTGGTAATAAACCTATAAGTGACACCATGCCGAAGAGGGGAAAAGTCACTGAAAGTAAGTACTATCCGCTCTATATAACTTTTCTTTAAATTTATAATATCACGCCTGATAATTATAATGAACATTGAAATTAGTTCATAATAATTCACTTAGTGCCTCATACTACCTACTTACTGCTACAAGTCTAGAATTGGTTGTTAGGTATCTATAAACTGTGTAAGTTGTCAATGTTTACAAACTGCCAACAATGATGTTTTTAAAATACAACATCAATACACCGGCTCTACCAGGTTGGTTGGTTCTACATCTGCAGATTTGGGAACTAAACGTAGGTATTACATAAAAAATATCCCTCATTATAATTTTTGGTAGTGTGATTTGTGACAAATACGAGTACTGTATAAAATCCCACATCAACTCTTTCAGAAGGATAGGTATTTGTTGTTGTGTAGGTACCTTTCTTATAATATTGCACACTTCTTGGAATGTACTTGCCCAGCTCATTTAGTTTGAAATGTTTGTGTAAAAGTAATGTGGAATTCCTAAACATTCGTAATCAATAATTATTCTTGCAGTGAAACCTATTACTTAGTGTACCTATCAATCAAAAAGGAAATCTTGCTCATTAAAGTTATGTATGCACCTACGTGGTTGTGTTCCTAACTCCAAAGCTGTATCTAACGTTTACTCTCACAATTGGGATTGAAGGAATTTATTGTAATCATTCTGAAAAGTGTCTACTGAGACCAAATCTGTACAGCCTACTATTACCTACCTATTCCAAAATGCATAACAGAAAAACGCTACAAAATATTTCACAAAGGTTTATTATTTCTGTATTAGAAAGTCATACTACGCAGATCACTGGTCTAAAATTATCAAACACCGTTCATAGCATACATTCATTATCGAAACTCGAGGCTTCGCGCCTCCAAATGAGTTCACTGCATTATAGCATCAGGACCACACAATTTTACGCTTTTTCGTAAAATTAAGGAAAAAACGATCTATGACTATGTCATCTTCCCACCAAGTGGAAGAGGGTCGTTTTCAGTGTATATTGATTTGAAATCATGTTTGATTCTTTTGCACATAAAATACTTAACTGCAATTGAGGAGCTGTCATTGAAAAGCAGTTAAGTCCAAAAATCGAAAGAACATTTTTTTTTCGTCGAAGTGCAAGTAAACAGTCACGCCAACGGCCTTAGGTCCTCCCATCTTTGCTAGATCGCACTCTGAATAAATGTGTGACCTTTGCATGGAGAAGAGATAATGTTTAAAAAAATCTGATAAGAGTTCAGAGGGAGTTCCTATGAAATTTGATTTTTGGACTTAACTGCTTTTCCATGTCAGCTCCTCAATTATTGTATAAACCACTAGGTTGATTAGAAAAGATATAGCTATGTACACCCAATGTGTCTGCGTAGGTATAGAAGCCTACTGGAGAGAAATTTAAAAAAAAATTTAGTGACACGCCTAAACTTTCTTTACACAAGCTGATGGTGTCATGAATATTGGCGAAACCGCGGCGGCGCGGCGAGCCTAATACTATCTAGCGGTCATTGTTGAAACTTGGTTTGGTTAGTTTCCCTGAAAAATCGTGGAGGCGCTGCTCCATTATAGCTTGTGGTGAGAGAACAGAAAATCGCTTGGATTTTTGGAATTTCATTCGATATATTGGGAAAATAAATGTGTCACAGCTTTTTTTTAAATTTTGTTCAAGTCTAGCCTTTTTACACTACGCCACCTTTTCGTAATAAAAACGTTGGAATGGCAATCGGCCTGGTGCAAAAATCCGAGTCTAATGGAACGATTATGATGAATTTTTCAGGGATTGTGCGGGATAGCTTCTAGACAGTCCCCAATAACTTTCATTTCTGTCACATAAATAGTAGTCTGTGCGCATGCGCAAACGTTAATTTCTTATAACGTCGTTTTCTTATCATTTATTGGTCGGATTTCGTTCAAACTCGAGGAGTAGGGTATATGTTCCAGGAACATTCCCTATGAATTATATAACACGATTGGTAGGGTCATTTATATGTATATATTATATATATTTTTGAATATATGAATGTATTATAATATATTTTTGAGTGTTTTACCTTCAGTGTAATGAAGAAAAACCCCCGCCCCTAGATCTTAGTGTTTAATAGAAGTTGATGGCGAGATTTCAAGATTATCGGTACCAAAATCAAGGACAATATTGAAGACTTTTATGAGTTAGAAAACTTATTGATGGAAAGAAGGACGCAATCGATGCTACTGCATTGAATCGATCAATCGAACGTGAATTGGAGGGCTGTAAAGGTGGGGAAAGTTAGGGGCAGTGAGAGAGGGGCACAATGACTTATGGCTTCCAGAGGGAAATGAGGATGGGCGAGCCCCATGCGAGCCCAAAAAGAAGTGGAGCGACGACATAGTTTCACCATAGTTTATAGTGTCCACACTTTATAGTATCCAGCATTCCATTATTTTCACTCGCTTCTGTTGGATGGGCAATTATATTATCCACGGCGTTTGGCCCTCCCTGGAACCAGCCTTGGAGGAGCGTTCTAAGTTGCTAGGTAACTGGACCCACATAACAGGCGTGCTTTGCGGGTTGCATTCTTGAACTTACCGTAATTGGTACTGTCGTTAGTTACGTGAAATTATTAATTATTGTTCACGCAGCATCCGTTTCAAGAATATACCAGTTGTATATGCGATCTCAGTTCGACCTGCGATCGACGCGACACGTTGTCTGGACTCAGTATGCGATATCACTTGGAAAAACAATAACTTGCTTAACGAAATGAGGGAAAAGGGGCAATCTTACCTTTCTCTCCAAAAATGAAGATCGTCGTAGAGATTAGTGAAGATCGTGACGGGTGCAGCGAGCGCCACCCACTCTTCGATCAACTGTCTGTCCAATATGCCCCCGGCTCCATTTACATATCATAACGCACTTTTACGTGCCTCCACAAGGATTCTAAGGTGTGAGTGTCAGCTCCAGTATGTGGGTCGATAAAATTTTCTGAGTGGTTTACTGTCTTGTGGGTATACCCCTCAGTGCTAAGCGTACTGTAGGCCTTCCACTTGTCTGAATAAATCACAGAACCAACTTTGATCCCATTTTCGATGATTGGCAGCAGCGTCCTTCTGTACCTTTTCTCTACAATGAAAAACCGACGCTCTAAAATGTCCGCCTGCTTGCAACAAATACCGAAGACCCATGGCCCTTGCACTCTTGTGCCAAAATTCCGTTGAGTATCATACACATCATCGTCATGGAGTGTGTCTGAATCGGATGTGGCATGCTTCTTCGAATATAATTCGTGGAGGAGCATTTCACTGAATGACTGGACACTGACTAGACACTTACTGGCCATATGATAAGAGGAGGAACCGAGAGATAAGGAAGGTTAAAGGCCGAAGTTTGGCATTTTGTGTTGAGATCGCATATACAACCGGTACCGGATTATCTTCAAAGTACCATTTTTGAACCTAATGAGCGTTATTCACCATGATTTATCTTTTTAATCCAAAGTAGGTTTTGATTCCATTTTGAGCATTTCGACACTAACCGCACTCTGCTACATCAAGTAGGTACCTAGTTCTTATGTTATGGTTTTACCAAATTTGATGTAAGTATGTAATAATGATATTAAATATGGGAGCAGGGGGGGGGGGATGTCGTCCCCGTACTCTAATCTTTGAAAAATACTTAACTTACCTATGCACTTAAAGCAAAAATGCCCCGTTGGAGTGTCAACATTTGTTCAGTATGGAATGTACTTGGTTCAATGGTGAGTTTCGACCCTGACATTTAGGTAAAGAATCGGAAAAACCATAGCTAAAGTAATTTCAAAGCCTGCTCAATGAATTAGGTATCGAAAATGGACACATTACGAATTTCATGTTTCCACGCCTTTTAAAAAGGCTCATTTGGTTGAGAGAGTACCTACAAACTAAAAAAAACCCAAGTGTCTGATGTATCTATAGAATGATTGAAAACCATGAGGGATACTCACACTTGGATTGTGGAATCAGGAAGATATTACAAAGTAAACAAAATTCCTTTAAACAAACAACTTAATTGATTATCTACCAAGTCCTACTTAAACAACATAACCATAGTTGTTGCTTGGATGTCTGTCGTGGACACCTTTATATTCCTAATGACGATATAATTATCATTTAATGTCTTATACGCCTAATAGCACTTAAGTGGTTCTATTCCTGTGTATACGTAAAGTGGTTTGTTAAGTTATTTAAACAACTACGTATGCTAGCGTCATTTTTCTTCTAACAAAAAATATATTATTTTTAACTTGTTGAATACGATAATACGGTGCAATTAGCAAAGTTAGAATGACGTTTCTTCTCCACAACACACTTGTTGACTTGATGATCAACATGAGTTTAGAAGCTAATCGAGTGAGTCACCTTCTTCACTCCCCCTCACGATTTGGCTGTAGGATTCCTTTCCAGACCCAGTCGGAGTCTGATCTCCTGTAGCTTATCTACAGATTAGGTACTACAGCTTTCGTCAGTAGATCCTCTCGCATTTCTTCAAAAACGTAAGTTTTTGAATGTAGGTGGTAACGAGTGCAGTTTCATTATGCTTAGAAAGTCTTCATTTATTATCGCAACCCGTTCCCGTCAGGTGCAAGCCCCGCCTCTTCGAACCCCTGACTTCGTAGAGCCTTCTCGCGAACACGGCAAAATTAATTTCTGATGTTAAACGCTTCTTCTCGCTTCCGCTCGCGATTTGACCGATTTCGCATTCAGATTCGGCGGACCCAAAGCTGTATTTCGCCCGCGAAAACCGTTCCGAAAAACGTACCTTTATGGGGTATATTTTAATCGGAAAAAACAAAGTTTTTCGGCGGACTTTTCGAGAAAACGGGTCCGTACTCTCGCATTTTTTTAACGCATTTCCCGATACTTTTTTCGCGATCCGATCGCGCCGTCGTCTTCCTCGTTCAAAAACCTACGAAACCCGTATTTTTCCGGAATTGTCAACGGCCGTTTAGAGGGGTAGGGGAAGCGGGGAAGTCCAAAAAGCGCACATTAATTCTTACTTCGACCCCCCTCCCGCCCTACGGCCCATGGTTCGGGTGGGATTAAACAATTTTAAATTCGCTCGCTCCCACTTTTTGAAAATCTGTTATATCCTTATTATATTATGTTATACCTGCTGGTTTATAGAAGGTATCGAATGTTTCTCAAATATCATTTGCGTGTTTTATTCTATTATTTATTTATTCATTGGCCTTAAGACTTAATCTATACAGCCGCATCCATAAAAATTTCAATCACGCATTAATACATTATCATGCACACATATTAAACATGGATTTTATTTTTACCATCATAACCCGGCCAAAAATGAGACAAAATTACCGTTACGTGACATTTAGTGCGCTACGCTTGTATTTTCTGATGATTATCGTTTACTACCAAATCGTTGCTACCGAACTGAGTCTTAGGCATCTATCATCATACAAAAATCGTTGGAAAGCTCTCGATTTACCTTACCGTGTTATGTCAGCCATTGAAAAGTGCGTGGCCAACAATCTGAGGTATGAGCGGTTGTCTGAATAATTGTTTACATACGGGTTCCTTCTTTGTTAATTTTGTAAACATGATTGCAACCACTATTAGACTGGAAAGAAACTTGGAAGTTCTAATTTGATAGGAGGACTCTCTGGGACATTAAGAGACGATTGAAATGATGGCTCTTTCGTAATCAACTGAGTGACCTAAATTCTCTCCTATTCTTCCAAGGAACATGTTCCATGTTTTGTCAAGATTTAGTGCTTAGGACTAAATTTGTTATGTAGTGTAGATTATCATTTATAAGAAGTAATGCACTGAACTCATTATTTGGTTCCACTATCTAAAATGGATTTTACTACAGCGTCATAAACTTCAATTAATTCAGTCACAAGAACGAGCTCTAGGTTGAATGGACGGAGAATAATTCTATTTTCTCAATAAGAGGCCGACGGCGATCGCTGTACAAAAGGCACAACATCACCATATGCTCAGCATCCTCATCTTTTAAGCAGTGGGTGCAGATTCCTGATTCAGATCTTCCATTATGGAAGAGGTATATGTCTTAGTAATGCAATGACCACTCTTGAGTCTCAACATGATCCTGTAAAAATGCTTTGGGCGTGAAGGTATTTGTGCGTTTTGAGTGGGGTTGGGAATAGGTAATCCTTTTTTACCTAAACCCAGTGTAGCTATTAGTGTGGAAGTGATTCCTACTGTTTTTCTGTAGTACCTTCATCCGTCCATTTAGGTCTGAAGCAGGGAACCCACAGAGCTTTCGATGAAGAAGAAACGTCCCCTACTGTGAGAGTGTATCCTCTATCGTGTTATATGTCATAATGGCCTCTAATCTAGATGAATCGAGTTGTTATTTCAACCAACTTCAGGATATTTGCTGCATCCTCGAATTTCTCTTTCGATGTATCCCAGTTCTTTGGTAGGGCTTATCGCCTTGATTTTTGACAGGACTGAATGAGAGTCCGAAATTATAATGCCGCAGGTGCTGCAGACGGTGGAATCCAGAACATACTTCAGCGTCTCTATGCTATGCGTGTTTACAAGTCTTTATTTGCTTTTATCTGCTGGAGAAATTAGAAGAAGAACTTCTGATATTCCATTTAAGATATATGGTAGGAGAACGAAAACATCAGATTCAATCGTGGACTCTCTGCACTCTCACCAAAATATAGAATATTCTGAGTTAAAACGTTCTACTGCGCAAAAAGGATATGAGGCTACATTTTTGCACATTAATCTGCAAGCAATCGTTTTGCCAAAATGCACTGAAATCATTTATGCCTAACTGCATATTATGAATATCATTTTGATCCCTGATCTTCTATTACCTACGCTTTACGTTTTTCTCCTTTCTATGCATTTTCTAAAAAAAAAAAAAAAAAAAAACGAAAAATGAGCTATTGCGTTCACTTTGTCCGTTGATGTATGTATGCCATGTTAAAATCGTTTTAAATGCCACTTCCTGACGTCCGATTTTGAAGAAACTAGGTATGGATGTAATCTGTTACATGGCGTGGATAAAGATGTATCAGGGGCTCCTGACGGATGAGTGGTCGTTGATCAGCGGCGTAAACTCGAAAGCCATTTTGTCTACTATTCGACGCAGTAAGCTGAAATTTAAGATGAAGGTTCAAGGGAGAATACTGAAGACGCATGAGAGGTAAATGATCAGCTGAGTGAGCTACAAAGCTATTTTATCAACTATTCAACGTAGGAAGCTGAAATTTGAGAGGGAGGCTCAAGGGAGAATGCCGAAGACGACTGAGAGGTCATCGATCAGCTGAGTGAGCTCCAAAGCCATTTTGTCTCCAATTCAACGCAGGAAGCGTCTATTTCACGCGGACCTCCTTACAAGAAAATGCGCTATTATGTGACTCACTTCGTGAGCACTGACTTGTTTAACACTATAGTTGACTTGTAAAATAATTACTCCCAATCAATAATTTACACTTCATCGTTCCCTGGACAAAAGGAGAGAAAACGTGTTTCTAAAATTAATTTGTTTTCCGTTACACTCTGGCGGAGCAATGAAGTCCCGTGGGAATGTGCAGGGGCGGCCCTAGAAAGCCATGAGGAGCAGGAAAGTTCGCGAGTCATGCGAGAAAACGCCTCGGTACAAGTTAATTCTCTCATTTGCATAGTAGAAACAGCTTTAGCGGACAAAGCAATTCCCATAGGTGAAAGTAAGTGCATCATTTATGTACTAAAACTACTTGCAATTACCATAATTTATTTTAATCGTCTCAATGTCCCAAAATGTCTTCCTATCAGATGCTTTTTAGGCGGAAGCTAAGCTGGACCAAGGAGGTTATAATAGACGTTTTATTATAACCTCCTTGGGCTGGACAGCGATATCGAGATGGTTCACAAATGGAGAGGCTGCGTCAGCAGAGAAAAAGATGCCATGACAGCCTTCTCAGTTCGAGAGTCTCATTCGAGGATCGAGCGTGTTAATATTTCGTCAAGGATACACGAACCATTCAAGCTAAAGGGTATTTTTAGGGGTATTTTTGAATAATAATACATAAAAAAAAAAAAAAGATCCGCAGTTGCCGTTTTTGTGGTTTCTTCAAAGATCTTCGGGGATTTAAGGGACTGGCGACCGAAAATTGGGAACATTCCCCCTTTCGGGGGACGATAGGCAACACTGGTGAACAGGGTCTAGCTCACTCAGCTGATCAGAAAAGAGTAATTCATTTGTTTGAACAATAATTCAGCGTTAAGTTTTTAATTAATAGGCTTCGCCGGAAATATTAATCCTTTATGTCGTAATTTGCAACGTTTCCCCCTTCAAAATAAAGTGGTGTCCTGGATGGTTATGTTCAGGAATTCCTTCTTATTCTAAATATAAATGTATAATTACTAGATACCAGTCGGAATCCCTAGAGTTCTGAAGTGAAGATGTGAAGAAATAACGTCGTATCCCCCTCTGTTATGTCTCCCGAATGTCTCAAGCCGTTATCAGCACAAGAAAGGAATGCGGCTGTTGGTCTTAACCCTCTGTTGAAAGTCCGGATTTTATAGGGCTTCCGTCGTTTCTCTTTCCAGTAAGAAAAAAAAAGAAAAAATTTTAGTGAGGGGGAAAAAAACAGAACGACGCCTTGTAAAAGGGTTTGGTGGTGAGAATAACCGAGAATAAGAAACAAAATAAAATATCGTCTTGAATAAAGAGGATTCGTTGTCTTTCGGATCACGCGAGTTTCTCCATCAACAGAACCGAATCCGACGTCTGACTAGAAAGTTCACTAAAACGAAACCCCCGGAGGTCGTATCGGATTGAAAAGGGCGACGCTCGCTTTCGCCGTCAGATTACGTTGAGATGGTAATTAGGTAACCTGATTGTAACCTTTATGGCTCGTGGCTTCAACGAATGAAATCCAAGATGTCGAGCGGAAGTTTGAAGTAAGTAGTTGTATGTGATATTATCAACATATATGACTTTCTATTAAAATGTGATGTTTGCCTTAACAACGGTAAAAGTAATGTATTCACTATTGTATTTTTATTAGTATGATTTTAGCATGTAACATGCTTTAGCTTTGGACTAACTAGCGAAAAATGTTACGCGGATGTCACGAAATTTTAACACAGAATGTGTTTTAGCCATGGACTAACTAGCCGAAAATGGAACGCGGGATGGTAACGAAATGTGTGACGGATGATTTTCACGTACAACCGAGTCGTTGCTAGGGATATGGTACTTCGTCGTTTTTCATCCCACAAAATTCGTTGACCATTCGTTCGAAAGCTCTCGATTTATCCAACAATATTATGTTAACTACTGCGAAGTGCGTGTCCAACAAACTGAGTTATGAGCATGGTTATATAAATAATTGTTTACACACAGGTGATCATTCTCAATAATTGATATTGTGAACATGATTGCAACCGCTTGTTAATTTCTGATGATTTCATTGAGCTTGTGTTTCGATGATTTGATTCATAGCAGGTGATCTGAGTATTACGAAAACGGTTTGATTTGTGAAGCGGAGGTTAAATAATTTGAATAGGTAATTTCTATACTTTACACTCTAGGAAGCTGTAATTTCGTATGTAGCCTCTTTAGGACATTTACTTGACGATGCTCAGGGTCCGGATCAGATGTGTGGCTCTTAAAGCTAATTTCTATGCTTTACACTCTAGGAAGCTGTAATTTCGTATGTAGCCTCTTTAGGACATTTACTTGACTATGCTCAGGGTCCGGATCAGATGTGTGGCTCTTAAAGCTAATTTCTATGCTTTACACTCTAGGAAGCTGTAATTTCGTATGTAGCCTCTTTAGGACATTTACTTGACGATGTCCAGGGTCCGGATCAGATGAGTGGCTTTTAAAGCTAATTTCTATGCTTTACACTCTAGGAAGCTGTAATTTCGTATGTAGCCTCTTTAGGACATTTACTTGATAAATCGCTCTTGATTTATCACGAATTTATTTTGTATTTGTTTTTCGTAGTTTCATACTATAACTATATAAATTGATGTTATAAATGAATAGTAAACAATGACGCTTGTTTGGTTGTCACTTGGTTGCGCGACAACGCAAACACATTCTGTGTTTCAATAATTTCGTCCGAAGTATGTAAATAGAGGTAACCGGGGGTCCAGGGGGCTTGCCCCCTGGCGAGGCGCGGAGCGCCGAGTTTTTCTTTTTTCTTATGATTTCAACGTACAACCAAGCCGTTGCTGGGGAAATAAAACTTCTTTAGTGTTTATGGGACAAAAATCGTTCCCCATTCGTTGGAAAGCTCTCGATTTGTCTCGCATTTCTTTCGTACTTGTTCTTCTATTTATGTCGTAGTTTTATATTTATTTATGCTATAAATGGATATGGTAAACAATGCTGCTTGTTTTGTTATCACTTGGTTGAGAAGTTAAGCTTGGTTATAGTAATTGTAGACGCGCACCATAACAGAAAATTACCTACCTAGGTAATTCCTTCTAATTTTGATTCTATTTGTCGTAGCTCCTGAAAAATTTGGTTTTTGTTTCTTGGTCACTTCTGTCAGGCATGTTCCATGTTTCTTGAGTTTTAGCCAAGGGCTCTAAGTAATAACATCCGGGGGGGTCTGGGGGTCTCCCCCAGCGGGGTCAAGGGGCAGAGCCCCTTGCGAGGCCTGAAGGGCTGAGTTTGAATAGAAATGTTCTTGATGTTCACGATTGGTGTAGTTTATCACATTGTAGTCCTTTTCCTCACGTGGCAGTGTTTCCATCCCGAGGGTTCTGTTGTAAAAAAGGCGGAAACCACCAAGATTGGTAGTAATGCGTACCCGTCAGAGTTTTGAATAGCATATCCAATCGTGGTTAAAGCTATAAGGCAGTTAGATGATAAGAAGAAAAATGTATGTCTTCTTAATAATGAGAAGAACAAAACATGAATATCCTTCAGCCTAGAACGTCAAGCATTTGCATTTTTGAATTTTCTCGTCCTATTATTATGAGTCTGTATTAGCGGGCATCACTCCCTAGCTATGAATGTTTATCGGTATCGCGCTACTTTCGTTCCAATCTCACATAACGTTTTTCGGCAGTTAGGTTCCGGCTAAAGCATATTCATGCTAAAATGTGATTGCGATCAAATTACATTCAATCTCAACAAATAATAAAAAACAAATCTGGAAATGGAAGACAAGATCTTATGGAGTAAGGCCTTGACAGAGGTTTATTTTCTTCAACAACTTTGTTCAATTATTTAGCTAACATTATCTAACGTCCCCCCCCCCCCACCAAAAAGCTTCGCCATGCCAAACCACAAAATGCATGATAATATCATCTAATTTGGGCCATGCCAATGGTCGGATCACCGTCACCTTTTACAGTGCATTCATTCTCTAACTCTTTTCGATTAATCCACGAAAGGTACGTACAGCGAAACAAGCGTACACCAGGAATCTTGTGAAAGATGCGTACGGGATCAGGTTTTGACAGATGGTGAGGTGACGTCAAATAGTCAATAACATAAATACATAACATCAAGTAGTCAATACTTTTCTAAAAATTCAGATTAGTTAGACATATAGATCAGAATTAAAAAAAGTTTTTGGACTACCCACAGGGGGGAAATACCTACTGGGTACTTGGAAAATTTGTTTTCCATTTTTGCTAAGTGACACCTCATTTTAAAGATTTTTTAGTGCTGAACACGATGGTGAATCGAGGATTGCAATATCTTATATTCCGTTCTCGGATTAGAGCTGATGAATAAAGAAGGAGCGCGATTTTTTCAAAAGTCTCTCTATTTTTTAGCGGAAAAAAAATCGTGCTTCTTTATGGTTCATCAGCTCTATTCCGAGAACTGAATAAGATATCGCAACTATGGTTTCACCATCGTGTTCGGCACTAAAAAACCTTGAAATGAGGTTAAGGTGTCACTTGGCAACAAATTTGATTGGAGTTTTTTAACACAGAATGTGTTTTTGCGATGACCTACCGGAAAAAAATCGTCACAAAAAACCGACAGAAAAAACCGTTATGCGCCTTTTATAATGATTTTCACGTACAACCAAGCCGTTGGTAAGGAAATAGAACTCCCGCAGTGTTCATTGCACAGAAATTGTTCACCATTCGTTGGAAAGCTCTCAATTTATATACTATTTTTCTTGTAGTTACATATTTATTTATATAATATTTATAGGGTTTTAGACCAAATTAAATGTCTAACAATTATTTATTTTATTATTGCCAAATATTGTTATTATTCACGTGCAACCAAGCAACCAAGCAAAAACACATTCTGTGTTCCTATGATTTCATACAGAGTATGGAAAAAGAAATAAACCGGGGGGTGCAGGGGGGCGGAGCCCCCTCCGAGGCGCAAAGCGCCGAGTTTTTTTTTTCGTTACTAAAAGCATTTTTATTTTTTTCCTGATTTGCATTTGCTTAAAACTTGGTATCAGGCACTCAAAAAACACTCTCCGAGTTTCACTTCGATATCTTAAAAATTTAGAAAAAAGTTAGGAGGTGTTTACTTTTGGGACACCCTATATATATATAGAAAATGTGGTGGATAGATTGTATTTGTCGTTTTTCAGTAGGTCAACAATTTAGATGCATAAATCAGTAGTCAAACTAAAAACATATTCCACGATGCTTTGCTAAAATTATTGATGCTCCGTACTTCTAAAACACAAGCAGAAGGAATTACTACGTGATGCAAATACTAAACAGCACTGCTCTACTTTCCTGGAGATAACATGTGGTTGGAACAAATCGTGCCTGAGCGCTGCGTTTCCCTTTTTCCAAAACAATCGCCCAGGTTGCGACCCGAATTACCTGAGATCACGTCCTGTTTTCGTGACCGTCTTGCGTCGATTCAAGAAATCCCCAGGTTCACGAAATATCTGTGGGAGACATCCAAGCATGAACCTTTCCCTACCGTCTTATTGCTGCAGAGTCTACAGGGTGTTTACAGTAATTATAGGACAAACTCAGTGAATTGATTTTAGAGCTCATCTTTTAGCGAATTTTTGAAAAAAATTAAGCTATTGCTCTCGCCTCAAAATTTGTAGAATGTGAATTTTTGAAAAAACTTTATACAGAAATCCGTTTCAGGCTATTCTGAATCATATTCTGAAGTTTAACGCATTTTTTTATGTATGTATGTATATATGTATGTATGTATATATGTATGTGTCATTCCAGACGATAACTGTCCGTAGAATTGTGCTAGAAACTTCAAACAAATTTTAAAATGTTAAGGACACAAAACGAAAGTCCAAATTCGTTGGCCAGCATGATCGGATTACATCTTCGGGTTGAAATTTTCAAAAATGTAGTCAAAAATTTCAAAATAGCCTGTTTTTTTGCGATTTGTTGTGCGAAATAATTTTTTCAGCATACTAACAAGTGGTATATTCGGAATCAGCGTAAAATTTCCTATAAGAATATGTATCAAGTTTTCAAAAATTTCAAAGTTGAAAAATCAGTCAAAAATTGAAATAATGCCGTTCGCTAGTTGTAAAAATCGGTAATATTTGCATGAAACATTGTCCAAATTCAGATTGAACTACTCTTGTGGAAGTATCCCTGTATAACCAATCCTAGAACCATGCTGTTTAAAACTTAGGTAGTAGGTGCTTCTTAAAAAAAAAGAAAAAAATGTAATTACAACTGATGAGTTTACTCTGTGAAATATTCCGTCCTCCGATTCTCTCGGTTGTTCTCTTCAATGTTTTACGCTCAACTGTTTTAGGATTTGATGTAGCTTTAATACTGCCCGTTAAAGGACAGCTACCCTCACACACCTTTCATTGTACTTCTGTACTATATTAAGAACATAGATTAACAAAACATAAAGTATTGTATACAAAAAGTTACCAAATAAATATTAAAAAAAAAAAAACTGACTGGCTTAGAAAAAAGTATGAGTACCTCCTAATTATTTTTAATAATTTGATTCCATGTTTGTCTATCAAAATCATAAACTAAAATTTCTCTACACGATCAATAGCGACTGAAATGTCGAAGATTTATTTAAAAATTCGCTCATGGGGTGATGCTGTATGACTGGACTTTTTTACTTCCGAGTCTACCTAGAGGTAGCGGAAGCATTGTTTTCACTTTCGGGAGAAAAAAACTTTGGTCTCCAAAATCAAAATTTCCACTCGCTTTTTACGTTTTAGACCATTCTGAACAACTGTGTGTGTGTTTGTGTTTGTATGTGTGTGTTCGTGTGTGTTGTGTGTGTGAGAGTGTGCTGTATGTGCACTAGTAGTGTATAGTTGACGGTCCCCTATTAGTTCCATCGTTCTTGACTCATTGCCTCACTCTGCACATGCGCAAACGTAAATTCTACCAAGCATAATTTTCTCACGCCCTAGTCATTCGATCTCGCTCAAATTTGGATGATAGTTGGGGGATGACAATTTGATCATCTTATACCAATTTCCACATAATTGTATCATTAATAACTACTGCGCATCAATATGAAATCCTTGTAACAATCTTATTATCCAGTTTTTAACGGATCTGGATGACATTTTTAGGGAATGTGCGGGCTAGGGAGTAGACGGTCCCCTATCAGTTTCAAAATCAATACTCCACTCTGCGCATGCGCAAACGTACTAAATTCCATCATGCTTCATTAGCGAATTTTTGAAGAAAATTAAGCTATTGCTCTCGCCTCAAAATTTGTGGAATGTGAATTTTTGAAAAACTTTTATGCAGAAATCCGTTTCAGGCTATTCTGAATCATATTCTGAAGTTTAACGCATTTTTTAATGTATGTATGTATGTATATATGTATGTATAACACAATTTTATCATCCCATATCAATTTCAACATAATGGTATCATTAATTGCTACTGCGCATGCACCTATGTGAGATCCTTGTAACGACCTTAATTTCCACTGTTTTCGTCCGATTTCGATGAAATTGTCTGAGAATGTGCGGGTTAGGTTGTTGATGGTCCCCTATCCGTTTCATTGTTGCCAAATCAATACTTCATTCTGCGCATGCGCAAAAGTAAATTCCATCAAGATCCATTTTTTCACTCACTAGTCGTTTGTGTTCGCTTACATTTAGATGATAGTTTGAAGAAGAAGAAAGGTAAACGAGGAAGCTATGTGCCACACCCAACTTGGCAGACTTTTTTCTTTGCAGAAAGATTTTTTGTATTTCATACCATGGAACCACCACGGCCGTTTGGGGGTTTGTTGTGAAAAGGTTTGCTTTGTAGCCTTGTAGTTTTAATAGCTTTCAAAAACCAGATGTTGTAAGTTGGTTTCGACTAAGTTAGAAATTTAGTTGATGAGTTCTTCTTCCTCGTGGGCGGCTTGGAACAGTGAACAAGAAGCAGCTGTCACGGCAACGTGTTTTTCCCCTTTAATAGGTCTCGAGGTGTTATTAAAGTAATCGCTTTTTTGTGCTCATTAAATTGGTCTAATAAAATAAAAAATCACTCAAAATGGCTAAAAATTGTTGATTTTTTTTTAAAGCAGAATTTTAGTAAACAAAGTTCATCATCGATGAACTAGACCATTAAAAAATGTAGGTGAACAAAAAAAAGTAGGTACTTGAATTTTATTAATACTTGCTAAAATATGATAAAAATTACAAAAAAAAACTCCGAAGTCTAATTTGAATTGAAAGACGCAAACGCGGCTTTTTTGTATGATTTAGAACGAGTTTGTTTGCCTTAAAATTGGTAGCTAACGATTTCATTGTTCTCAAAGTACTCGAATTTCAAAACAATGTAACATCACATACTTCAAAATTTCACGAAAATTCGCTCCATACGATCGTGCTGCCTGACTGGAACTTTTTTTTGTCTTTGCAGAAAGATTTGTCTTTCAGACCGTAGAACCACTAAGGCCGTTTGAGGGGTTGTTTTGAATAGGTTTTGTAGCCTTGTAGCAGGTTGTCTACAGGTCACAGATTCCCGGAAAAGTCACGGATTTAATAGTAGGACACGGATATTTCCGGAAGTCCAAATTTTAATATAGAAGTCACCGAGTTTTATGGTGTCGGTAACCAAATAATCATAATATAATGCCAGTACCGGGATTCACAAAACATATAAAAGAATCAATTGAGATTTTTGAATCTTTAATATTAAATATTTTGTACATTGTATTTTACTAATATTCTGTAAGTAGTCTTTGACTTCTGTACTTTATAATTAGGCTAGAATCAATAAAAAAGTTATGAAGATCTCATTTTTTATAGGCCACTCATGATTACAGTAGGTCTACTGGTAAGTATTTTGGTACGCTATTCCTAAAGAAATTAAAGCCTGTAAAAGGTCACCGATTTTTAAAATTTAGAACCCCAAAAGTCTCCGATTTTCATTTTATGTTTAGTAGACACCCTGTGTAGTTTGAATAGCTTTTAAAAACCGGATGTTTCGACTAAGTTGGTTTCGAGTTGGTTTCGACTAACTTAGAAATTTAGTTGATGAGTTCTTCTTCCTCGTGGGCTGCTTGGAACAGTGAATAAGAAGCAGCTGGCACGGCAACGCGTTTTTCCCCTTTGATAGGTCTCGAGGTGTTATGAAAGTAATCGCTTTTTTGAGCACATTAAATTGGTCAAATTTCAAAAAATGTGTAACAAAATCACTTAAAAACGGCTAAAAATCGTTGATTTTTTTTTTTAAAGCAGAATTTTGGTAAACAAATTTATTATCGATAAAAAATGTAGGTATACAAAAAATTATGATGAAAGATGTACTTTAATTTTGTTAATATTTGCTGATAAATGAATAAAAATCGCAAACATGTAAAACTCCGAAGTTTAATTTGAATTTTAAGACTGTAAACGCGGCTTTTTTTTTTTTATTTAGAATGAGTTTCTTAGCCTTAAAATTGGTATTTAACAATTTCTTTGCTCTCAAAGCGATACATTTTTAAAAGAATGTTACTTCACATAATTCAAAATTTCACGAAAGTTTGCTCCATACGGTCGTACTGCTTGACTAGAACTTTTTTTGTCTTTGCAGAAAGATTTGTCTTTCAGACCGTAGAACCACTTCGGCCGTTAGAGGGGTTGTTTTGAATAGGTTTTGTAGCCTTAAAGTTTGAATAGCTTTTAAAACCCGGATGATGTTGGTTTCGACTAAGATAGAAATTTAGTTGATGAGTTCTTCTTCCTTGTGGGCTGCTTGGAACAGTGAACAAGAAGCAGCTGTCACGGCAACGCGTTTTTCCCCTTTGATAGGTCTCGAGGTGTTATTAAAGTAATCGCCGAGCTCGTGTCCCTCAGGCTCCCAAGGCCTCGTTCGGTTCAGGCGGTCGCAGGACGGGAACAGGTGGGAAGCGCACCGGAAACGCACGGGGGTTTCTGACCAGGTCCCCTCTGATGGGTTCTCTACAACTTGTTGAATTACCCACAGGCTTGCCATAGCGTGACACTGGGTTTGTTCCTGCTGGGCGACTCGCAGGTTGAAACTTGCTCGTAATCACCTTGTGTTTTTAAAACGTCTGCCAAGTTGGGTGTGACACATAGCTTCCTCGTTTACGTATAAATGTATAGATAATTGAAAAGTTTTACACGATCATGAAAAATTCCATAGCGGAAAAGAGTAAATCAAGAAGTAGCCTGAAACGTCATAATTGGTCAATTAAGAAACGGAAAAATAATACTCATGTAATTTACGTTTGCGCTTGCGCAGAATTAACTGATGAATTGAGAATAATGAAATAGGTACGGGACCATCTACAGCCTAACCCGCGCATTCACTGACAAGTTCATCAATATCGGATGAAAAGTGTGAAAATTAGGGTCGTTAAAGGGATTTCTCATTGACGCATGCGCAGTAGCCATTAATGATACAATCATGTTGAAGTTGATATGGGATGATCAAATCGTCATCCCCCAACTATCATCCGAATTTGAGCGAGATCGGAGGACCAGGGCGTAATAAATTATGCTTGGTAGAATTTACGTTTGCGCATGCGCAGAGTGAAGTATTGAGTCAGGAACTGATAGGAGACCGTCTACACCCTATCCCGCTCATTCCCTGATAATTTCATCCAAATCGGATGAAAACTGTGGAAAGTAAGCTTTTTACAAGGATTTGCGGACACACGACAGTCACACACTCATACTCAGACAGACACGTAACCAAAGTTGTTCAGAATGGTCTAAAACGTAAAACTCGAATGAAAATTTTGATTTTGGAGACCAAACATTTTTTATCTCCCGAAATTGAACACGATGCTTCCGCTACCTATAAGTAAACTCGGAAGCAATTACCAGAGTTTGGCGTCTGACGCGACTGTCAGGTCTCTGTCATATTTGTACAGAGAGAGAATGTTTTTCTGTAGATTTGACGTCTCCTAAGCTTGTTTAATATATACGTTAATTTTCCTCTTACCAAGTAAAATTCAACCTTTTCCAAGTGGAATTCAACCTTTATCACCAGGTCTGATGCCCCTTTAGAACAGCTGAGTGAGCTCTGGAGCTATAGTTTCTTAGCTATTTTACCTATGAATAGCTCATTTTTACGTCAAAAACTTATTTTATGCTCATCACTCTTTATTCTTTAGGCGCTAGGTGGTAAGTATTTTTAGCGAATTTTGGTAGAAAATAGAGCTACCTATTGCAATAGCCCGGAAAATTTTAAAATCAAAATTTTTGAAAAATTTCTTCATTGAAATCCGTTTTGAGGGATTCTGAAACGATTCCTGAAGTTTGCGCTTTTATACATATATGTCATGTCTCATATGACGTCTTTTATTTTATATATACATATATGTGTGTGTGTGTGTGTGTCATTCCAGACGATAACTCTCCTTAGGATTGAGATAAAAATCCCGTTCTTGCGCCAAAAAATCAAGCTTTCCAAAAGAAAAGATGAGTTCGTTGGCCAACAATTTTTGAGCACATTTAAATTGGTCAAATTCCAAAAAATGTACTAAAAGAATCACTAAAAACGGCCAAAAATAGTTAAATTTACAATTTTTAGCTGAATTTTCGTCAAAACAAAATTATCAACAATTGACTAGGATATTAAAAAATGTTTGCACAAAATAATGCCGAAAAATGTACTTAAATTTCATTAATATTTGCCGAAAAATCTGTAAAAACTGCAAAAAAAAAACCTAAAACTCCAAAATCTTTTTTGAATTACCAAATTTTATTTAGTACAAGTTTTTTTGCCATAAAATTAACAAATACTTTTCTACTGAAATCGCTCAAAATTCATCACATTTTAACATATTATAATACGATAGATAATCTAAGAAAATTCTCTCATACGATCATGCTGCATGACTGGAACTTTTTAGAATGTCCTAATTCCAATTTTTAATTCCAAAACATCGTATGTCCAAATTTTAAATGTTTATAACTTTAAAAGATGTTAGCAAAGAAATTCTTCCTCCACAATATTCTAGACCCCAAACCAATAATGTAGCAAAAAAATGATAGTAGGAAAATCGTTCGCCACTTTTTGAAATGCTCTCATTTTACTACGACATTTCATGACCTCTAAGCCATTGTAGTGTCAAGGAATGCTGATTTATTACTCTAAGTTAAAAACTAATATTGTTTTGTAACCATAATGGAATAATCTTGTGAAAAGAAGGCACTACATAGTTGGTATACAATTGAGTAGTAGGTACCAACTGGTAAGCAGTAGGTACTAGACGTATCCATGATCTTTTGTTTTTCCCATCAAGGGAGAAATTAAAATGCTTGATTTTTTCTTGGTCGATTACAAAGGTTCATTATTGAAAATAATAAACCAAAAGTTAGTTTAATTGGTTTCTCATGTTCTCAGTTGATTTTATTGTTGTTTCAATATATGGTAGTTTCTTGGCAACAGTAAATTGAAACAAAATCATATTGTTTCAAAATCACATTGATAATAACTTAAATTAAATTGACAAGGAAAATCATTTAATATTTTATTGACCCTGGATTCGTTGTCATTTTATGCAGACGTTCAATAGTATCCTTCTCCTCCCTCCTCCTCCTCCTCCGTCACTCCTTCTCCTCCTCCTCCCTCCTCCTCCTCCTCCTCCTCCTCCTCCTCCTTCCTCACTCCTCCTCCCTCCACCTCCTCCCTCATCCTCCTCCTCCTCCTCTCTCCCTCCTCCTCCTCCTCCCTCCTCCTCCTCCCTCACTCCTCCTCCCCCTCCTCCTCCTCCCTCCTCCTCCTCCCTCCTCATCCTCCTCCTCCCTCACTCCTCCTCCCTACAATACACAACACTTGTAAGTTGTCCCATAGTAAATTTCAAATTTTCGAAAAATTATAGTATAACTAACTTTTTCTTCGCGAAAATTTGATAGATTAAAATGTACGCCAGCATGAACTCGTGTGCAAAATTTCAGATCGATTGGATATCGGGAAGTGGGTTAAAAATCGATCTGAAATTTTGTCTCAAGCAAGCAAGCAAGAAGAGAATTGAAGTTAAAAGAAAGAGTTAAAAAAATGAGAATTTCGTATATACGCCTATGTGACGGCGGGTTTTTTTCAGTTCCTTACAAGTTTTCATGAATCAATTTAGGACGGTTTGAAATTCCACGCCTCACTATTGAATTTATAACTTCGAGAACTACATATCGGAGTCATCATCTTCAGCAGCATTATCTTGCTGAATCCTTGTTAGCGTTGATTTGAGCTATCTTTTTGAGTTGATTGGCTCCTCCAGTTTCAACTGTGCCTCTTGATCAAAGGCATTCAAACTCCTTCTACTATCAATTATCTTCTTTTTTAAAATCTATTTTTGACTTCTTTTTTTTTTAAACACGTAACTTGAATTTGGTGTTCCTGTGTAACGTCTATAATGACCCGCTCCTCTGCTATGCTCATACAAAAGTGGTTTGTCTCGAAGAAACGTGAATGACCGAACAACTAATGTAATGAGTTATACGTGTAGACTGTCCCTCAGGCCTTGAGAAGCGTTTAGTTCCTCTGATGAGTTGACTCAGGAATATGCGGCTGGTGGGTGTGCGGGCCCCTCCCATCCCAACTTCACGCACAATTCGTCACCGACAGTAAATTGTCGAATGTCAAACACTATTAGGTACCTAACTAATTTCATGGTTTTATTCCTTCCGATTCTACATATTGGTAATAGTCGAGGAGCCGAGGTTGAAAATAGACTGTAATTTCAGGAAAAGGTTGAGATTAGATTTTGAAAATTTAGTACGTTCTGAATGAGAAAATCTCTGTCTACCATCTTAAAATTGGTGGAATATAAAATGGTGGCCCCATAAAAATGCATTTAAAAGACCGTTTTAAAGTTTTTCTCTAATAATTCCTAAACCGCACGTCCTATAGAACTTTTTATATGTAGTATTTTTTACCATATTTTCTGGATATGAAAAGACAGTTTTAGTTCAACCAAAACTAAACTCAGAGCTTCTAGATCATGTTGCTGATAATTTTCCAAAAATTAGCTTTTATCTAGGCTTTTTATCAGATTGCTTTCTTAATATTTCGAAAAATCAAAGAAAATTGTGCATTTGTATTAGGAATAAGAAATAAATTATTTACTGCAAGATGGAAGAGAGAATTTTGGGAATAAGTTATTTTACTAGGAGTAGAATTCGTCGTAAAATTATTATTCACTATTCTCCCCTTATGATCACTTTAAAATCGTCATATGTGATGCGGAAAATGAAAAGGGACCTCTTGTAGAAAATTTTCGAACTCGAGTTATTATTATTCCTTGAAGGGGGTTAATATATGAACAATTTAACGCAAACAATTATAATTCTATCTCAAAAAATTGACAGTTATGTACAAATAAAATTTACTTACAAGGAAAAGGTGTTTTTGAGAAAAACGCAATGTTCTGATAATTCTATCTATTTAATCGTAAAAAATTGACACCCCCGGTTACCTCTATTTAGTTATGTACAAATAAAATTTACTTACAAGGAAAAGGTGTTTTTGAGAAAAACGCATCTAATGTTTTGAATAACATCTCTACATCTATTTAATCGTATTTAAGAAAAAATATACATTAAATTTGCTGTCAGGCTACCTATTATAGGCTTAAAACAAAAACAAAAAATTACGTTAAGTGTATTCGCTTCTTTGCAGCTTAGGCTAAAATAAACCGAATCTTAGAAAATCAAAAGGTACCGGCATAATTAATAGACTTGTTTAACAATATCAATTATGATAAGCCTACTTGTCGCGCCCATGTTATTTCTCCATAGCGACTAGAGGTCCGTTTTCTCATACCTAATATCGATTGCTAAGAACCTTTTTATCGACTGATTCTCGGTTTAAAACGACTTTACCATCGATACTAGCTTATAAATAAAGGGTTGGAGTACGATAATCGATTAAAACTCGAAAATGTATATTTTAGACCCTGACAAGTCATTGTACAGAAGATTTTACTACCGAGAAAAGCGCATTACATGGGTATATGAGTATATTCTGTTGCCGTGGGTTCCTTGCAAGGCCTAGATTGTTGCAGGTGCTCGCCTACCGATGATTACTACCATTTCATCGGTTAGAAAGTCGGTCGGGGTGAAAGGGGATGAGTATCATCTTGGGATCCACGGCTAATCGTGGAATCGTAGTTAACCGCGGCTCATTAGTGCGTTAGCCGACGGTTAACTGGCGGACCGTGACGGCTGGTTAACTGTAGGGTCGGGCTCAAGGTTATCTCGAAGTAGATCGAAGTGAGCCTGTACCTGTGGTTTGAATGCGCAGAGCGGAAGAAACGAAGTGATGACCGAAACTCTGAAACGTTGGAAACTCGCCGAACAAGGTTTGCAGTTTGCACTTTATCGTTCGCAAAAACACTGCAAATTATCACACGAATTTTAAGCATTATTTATTAATATTTATTTTCTTTAATGATTTAAGCACAAAAAACATTAGGGTATAAGCACCAATTGTTGTCATTATTAGGGGACATCTCTCGTAGATTCTGTGTTTTACCCACGGGATCAAGAAAATGACTTTCAAGTAGGTATTATAAATTGTGAATTTGTTGAGAATAGTTTGCATGTGTTCAATTTCTCTAAATTACTGTATATATACGACGTTAAAATCTAGGATTGTATTCTTTGATGTACGAAATGGATTTGTAGAGGGTCCCCGCCCCCTTCCACCCAATTTTAAATTTTGAAGCCATCTAAATATCTCAATTTTTCTTTAAAAATTCGTAAACATGACAAAAAACAGTATTTGATTTTGATATTTTTTGTCAAAGGAATCTGAAGTTCGGTCAGGAAAATGTCAGGGAAATTTCAAATTTCCATTTGAGGGCCACCCTGAATAATAAATGATACTCTTAAATAAAAAAAAATAAAAAACAGCTAAACCTTATCTTCTTCTTCATCTTTCCAGTGCTGTGAATGAACTTCCTTTGGCCTACAGAACCTCGTTTTAATTGCTCTTTACTAACGATCTCATCCCGCCACCAGATGCCAACTACGTGAGCTGTCGATCTTCTCAACAAAACCTCACACAGGAAAACAGGAAATGATAACACCGTTTTCGTCACTTTCTCTCATCTAAAGGGGTTTTTGTGTTGTGGGAAATTATTTTCTTCCTCCGCCATTCTAAACGCCATTCCAATTTCCTGCGAGAAATCTCGCTTTAGTCGTTAATTTGCTCCACGAATAGGTTGGTACCGCCTTTCACCGTCATAAAAATCATTTAAATTAATTTTCATTCTTCAATTCCAAACTACGCGACGACTTCCTCGTTGTTTGATAAAACAGACGCTGAGAACCTCGAGTCTCTACATATGTATAAATCTAAATTTCAGATTTTTAGAATGTCCCTCTGACGTAGGTCATATACTCTTATGCAAGGCTTCGTATATAAGAGGGACGATCTATCAGATCCAGGGCTATGTGGGGCAACCCAAGCATTAGACAAAAATGTCTGCCAAGTTGGGTGGGAAATCACGTGTCGTATCATAGAAATGATTGAATGCAAAATATAACAGTATCTAATACGTATGTATTACTGCTAGAATGCAAAATAGGGAAAATTCATATTTGAATGTGCGGGAGATTGAACTGGAGATTGAACTTTACTTACTCATGGTTAGCTTCATTTATAATTATTTATTATCCTACGACGCTGGAATTTGGAACGGAACCTCCATAAGACAGCTACAATAGAATTTTAACTTGCCGAACCTGCCGAGCTGAGTGAGCTCTTCACACTAATTTTTTTTGCTATTCATCTTACGAAGCTGAAATTTGGAACGGAACCTCCATAAGACAGCTAGAATGGAATTTTCACTTGCCGAACCAACCCAATCAGCTGAGTGAGCTCTTAACACTAATTTCTTTGCTACTCATCTTACGAAGCTGAAATTTGGAACGGAACCTCGACTAATTCAGAGCAATACTGTGGGGTGATCTGTACATCCGTCACTTCCTTGAGGACTGGCCAGACCTTTTGGACCTCCAAGTACAGCCTTGTCCCCCTCGATGAGTTGACGTTTTATCTGGACCAGCTGAGCTCTACTTCGAACTGTGATATCTGATCTGTGATATATGTTTTTGTACAATCTAGTAATAGTTGTATTTCACTTTGCTGATTATATATAGTAACACATATTTAGTTATTACCTATTCTTGATTGCAAAAGGGTTGCAATAAATTATCCTTCTTCAAAACCTGTTGAAGTTATCCTTTAGCTATGAACTCATGCTATAATGATATAATTGGTTTAATAATAATACATTTACCTAGGTTTTCCATTTTACCGTATTTTCGCGTACGGTAATGAAGTTACTGCCGTACACCGTACGTGCATCAAAATTACCGTACTGATGGCAACCCTGTTTGGATCTCTATTGGTTCTATCGACGCCTGACGTCTTTCGAACTGGGCTACCGCCTCGCTTTATCTCCCTGGGAGACCTATAATCACCGTAGTTCCTGCCTTCAAACGGTGAAAGAAGCCCTTTTAACTGAAAATCGCTTTCCGAACAAAACGCCCGACTGACTCCAAGGACTCCGAGTCCGTCGCTAACATTCTGTCAAAGGAGTCGCTCTTAAGGTTGAATAGACGAGAGCCAGAAATAAAAAAAGAAAAAAATCGTGGTATACCTCAACCGTGACTTCCTATGAGAAGTTTTCTTCTCTTTATTATAATCCCCGAACCGAGAATCCCGAAGCCAAAACTATGTTTTCAGGCTATCTATAGAAAATACCAATTAATATCCTTTTCCAAGATTTCAACATAGTTATGTTTCGGGCCTGGAGGATGTTTATTTGAAATTAAATGAAATGAAATTGTTTATTTGTATAAGCCTTCCGGTGTCACAAGGTTGGTGAACAATGTTTACAAAAATAATAATCACACTATTAAAGAAATAATGCCCATGAAATAGTAATATCCAAACTAAGCGGACAATGAACATGATAAAAGAAAGAGTAACAAAAATAAATAAATAAATCAGCTAGTGTAAGAAACCTTCGTTTAAACAGTCTTTCCTATACAATTTTTCCTTCCGAGTCTACCTAAAGGTAGCGGAAGCATTGTTTTCACTTTCGGGAGAAAAAAAATTGTTGGTCTCCAAAATCAAAATTTCCACTCGCATTTCACGTTTTAGACCAGTCTGAACAACTTTGGTTCCTGTCTGTGTATGTGTGTGTCTGTAGTGTGTCCGCAAATCCTTGTAACAAGCTTATTTTCCACAGTTTTCATCCGATTTGGATGACATTTTCAGGTGTTGGGGGGGCTAGGGTGTAGACGGTACCCCATAAGTGGGTCAAAATTCATGAGTATTGGAAGGGGAAACTCAAAGTGATTTCCCAAATTTCATAACGATTGGATCAAATATGGCTTGTGGGCATGCGCAAAAAAAAAAAAAAAAAAAAAAACTATAAAACTAGACAATTTTCCTGTAATTTACGATGTTTGTAGCTCCCTGTTTCGGTGCTCTCTCTGGTGTAGTTTCACTTGATTTTTCGTCGGACGTGAATCACCCTATAAATAAAAAGTATGTAACGTTCAACATCTCAGTTCTATTATTTAATAACACAGTTCATCTTTTGTTGTAGTGTGCAAGGAGTGGCTGGTCCACGAAGACGGTGCCTTGGCTTACCAGTTACAGCAAGAAGAAGGTAACATTTTAAGTTATTCTCCCACATTCATTGACAAAAACAATATCATCAATTATTCGTGTAAAAAAAAAGCCAAAAATTGAAATACAGCAGTATATACTCCATTTTGCGAATTTTCGTAGAAAATTCTAAAATATTCCAAAAATTGTTAGTTCTAATATTAATTTCTAATTCTAATATTAAAAATTCTAGAATGCTCCAAAATTTTAAAATGAAAATTTTCGGAAATTTTCTCCATTGAAATCCGTTTCGAGACATTCTGAAACGAATCTTAGGGTTTAGCGCTTTTTCATGCGTATATAATATATGAATATGAACTCTCCTTAGGATTGAGACGAAAATTTAGTTCTTGCGCCAAAAAATCAAGCCTTCCAAACGGAAGGACGAGTTCGTTGGCCAGCATTTTTTGAGCACAGTAAATTGGTCAAATTTCAAATAAATGTACCGAAAAAAATCACTACAAAAAGCAAAAACCTGCTAAAAATTGTTAAATTTGTACTTTTTAGCGGAATATTACTCGAATAAAGTTTATTAACTGTAAAATGGAAAATTTAAGTATACATTTTTCTGAACAATGTAACTACTCAAAGTTCATTAAAATGAGCTGAAAAACGAAAAAACTGTGAAAGAGTTTAAAATCCAAAATCTCTTTTTGAATAGCAGATGATTTTTTTTTTTTTTTTTTTTTTTTTTTTTTTTTTTTTTTTTTTTTTTTTTTTTTTTTGTCATGAAATTGGTAGTTAGAAATTTATTTTCTCTCAGTCCTCAATTTTCAAAACAATTTAACGTAATATAGTGCGATAATTTACGAAAATTCGCTCATACGATCATGCTGCATGACTGGAATTTTTTTGTTAATTTTAGGACGTCCCTCTGAAGTTATGTCTTATAGGCAAGGCTTTGTTTACAAGAGGAACGCCTATTGGAATTGATCCAGGGAGGTTTGGGACAACCCAAGCATGAGCAAAAAATGACCTCACGCTCGCGCGTGCCTATGTGTGTGTGTGTGTCTATCTTTCGAGATGATAATTCTCCTTAGGATTGTGATAAAAATCCCGTTCTTACGCCAAAATATCTAGCTTTCCAAAAGAAAAGATTAGTTGAATTTTCCTTTCACGTTTGTAGATACGATGATACGGTGTTAAGTAATTTTTCTCCTCCCTTCGGACGAAACTTTGTTTCGACGTCTACCGAAAGGAAACAGGAAGCATTGTTATAACTTTTAGGTGGTGAAAATAGACTTCAAAATCAAAATTTAGACTCTCATTTTAGGTTTCAGGCTATTCTGAACAACTTTAGTTTCATATCCGTTTGTGTCCGCAAAATGCTTGTAACACCCTTATGTTTTCTGCATATGGGCGAAACTTTGACGGTAAATAAGTGTGAAGACTTAATGAGGAATGATTTTATCCCCTCACCTCCTCCACCCTCAAACTACAGAAATCGCAAAAACCCAACTGCAGTAACATTCCATGGCTGTAAGAATAAACCACAGAATAAATTTATTCTGTGTTCTGTGAGTTAAGCCATCTGTTCGCTTGATCGGACCGGTCGGTTGATGTTTGATTACCTAATGGGCTTCGCGTTTCCTCTTGGGTCTGTTCAGGAAACGAGTTCGGTTCGGATGTGGTCGGGAAGCGTTTCCTACGACACCATCTACTTCCAGCTGAGTTGCGTCACAGTGACCTGGTCCCATAAAATCGCAGATTCTTCGGCCAACCTTTATTAGTGCAGAATGCAACCCTGATTGAACAGCATTTCTTTGCTGCTAGTAGGGAATTTCTTCCCAAAATCTTATTGGGAATTTCTTGTTCCAAAAAAATCAAGCTTTCAAGATGAAAAGATGAGTTTGTTGGCCAGCACTTTTTGAGCACTCAACTCAAAAAATCAACGTTCAACAATGTTGATTCAACAGAAAAATTTCAAAAAATGTGCTGAAAAAATCACTAAAAAGTTCCAGTCATGCAGCATGAGCGTATTAGTGAATTTTCGTAAATTATCGCACTATATCATGTCATATTGTTTTGAAAATTTAAGCCATTTGAGTAAGAAGAAATTTTACCAATTTAACGGCAAAAAATCGTTCAAAATAATGGTTAAAATAGTTCTGCTATTCTTTTTATTTTATTTTATTATTTTTTATTATTATTATTTTATTTTTATTTTTATTTTTTATTTACTTATTTTTTTTTTAGTTGTCACCTCTGTGGGTTGCAGTTTTGACTGAGAGGAGGGGAAGGGGAGGGAGAAACTTTATGAATTCATAAAAAAAAGTATAAAAAAGAAATAACGCTATTCTGAACAATATTGCTCGTCATAGGTTAATAGGTTAAGACCCGTGTTGACGAGACAAGAGCTGCAGCTGCTTTAAACTTAAAATATAAATGAAGTCTTGCTTAGATTACCTAATATTTAGAGAGAGAGGAAAAATCTGTTTAATTGGGGGGGAAAAAAAAGCGGCATGAATACAAAGAACAATATGACCTTTGAGAAATTACAATATGATCTTTGAGAGCGGTGTTAACAAACGTAACTACTTATTATAATTGAGTTGGCTTCAACGTAACGACTTATTATAATTGTTGGCTTTTTCTACGCTCAACTCTATGACCCATGAAATGACTTTTTTTCTTATAAGCAGGGAGTGTAAGTTTGGCAGGGTCTATGTCAAAGCCCTATGAATCATAAAAAGTCCAGTCATGCAGCATGACCCCATGAGCGAATTTTTGAAGAATATTACCGATTTTTACAACCAGGGAACGGCATTAGGTATTTCGATTTTTGACTGATTTTTCAACTTTGAAATTTTTGAAAACTTGATACATATTCTTATAGGAAATTTTACGCTGATTCCGAATATTCCACATGTTAGTATGCTGAAAAAATTATTTCGCTCGACAAATCGCAAAAAACAGGCTATTTTGAAATGTTTGACTACATTTTTGAAAATTTCAACCCGAAGATGTAATCCGATCAAGCTGGCCAACGAACTTGAACTTTCGTTTTGTGCCCTTAACATTTTAAAATTTGTTTGAAGTTTCTAGCACAATTCTACGGACAGTTATCGTCTGGAATGACACATACATTTATACATACATATATACATACATACATACATACATACAAAATGCGTTAAACTTCAGAATATGATTCAGAATAGCCTGAAACGGATTTCTGCATAATTTTTTTCTCAAAAATTCACATTCTACAAATTTTGAGGCGAGAGCAATAGCTTAATTTTCTTCAAAAATTCGCTAAAAGAATAACGGAATAAGAACAACGGACTTTTAGTTGTGGCACTACAACGATCATGCTGCTTCACTGGAACTTTTTTTTTTTAAAGTATGCTTGGCATGATTAAAGATTTCGACATGGTTTAGTGTGAATGAACGTGTGATAGACAGCGAACGAATTGAATAGTTTCCAAATCGTTCGTTATCAGGGTCGGCCGAAGGAAGTGGGCCGCCCAGCCGCATCCTCTTCGTTATGATAACGAATGACAACTTGCTCGACCGCTATCGACGTTGACTCTGCTGATAGGACGCTGACGCGGTGGTTTCCAGGGACCGCCGCTCCGGACAGATTAGCTGAATTTCTGCTGATTGCGCCTCCGAAAGGGGTTTCGCTGGCAACCGCCCATCCTGTGCGAGCTCAGCTTTCTTGAGTGAACCAAGCGCTCAATCCTGTGTTTTCAAAATCTTTCTAGTCACGCATCATATGAGGAATTGTCGTAAATTATGGAATTGCTCTCATAATGACTTTTATGCAGTTGAAGTGGTATGTAGGTATTCACCATCTTATGCAGACGATAAAATCCAGCCCATCTTTATCCTTCCTCCCTCCAGGGTGCTTAAAATTGGTCCTTTTAGTTACTCAAGGCCCTACAACTGTACGTGGATCTCAGACGCCGCCGAATGCAAATTGAAGAGAGCATTGGCGGACATATTGGAGTCAACTTCACGCGCCCTTTTTGAATTGTAAGGCTAGCTAGTTTGTGTATAAGTGTTCGTAGAAAACATATTTTGTATTATCTTGATGAAATCTAGTCTAAAATCATTAAAAACGTCAATTATTATGATGAAAACACAGTTTTTAAATGAATTTTATGCAATATTTTCAACAGAGACAAACTGTGGGAGCTGCTTGTCTTTGGAATATCTAACCAAATATGACGAGTTACAAACTTATTTAGGCCACAATTCTCGTCCGATTTTCGTGATTATTTTTTTGTTCAACTATGAATTTGGTCTAGTTTTAGATCTTATATCAGGGATTTCAAATTTGATTATGAAAAAGGGTGAATGGAGGGGGTAACAGTAAAATATCATGATGTTTTAACTAATATCGTCAGATTTTTGTGATTCTTTTTTCTTCAACTAAGAATTTTGTCTAGTTTTGGAAGGTATATTAGGATTTTCAAATTTCATTATGGACGAGGAAGATTGGAGGAGTTAATAGTAATAAATCATGATGTTATTTAACTATTCAAGTCAGATTTGTTTGATCATTTTTTAAATTCGATTATAAATTCGGTCTAGGTTATAAAAATATGTCAGGAGCTTCAAATTTCATACTGGAAGTTTTATTATTTGAATTTGCTGTCGGTGGAGGGAGTTAATGGGGGGAGGGGGTTCGAGAAGTCATGATATATTTGTTTTTTCTCTTATTTTAACTCTCACCAAATATATATAAAATCCATTCATAGGGACGTCCGTGTAAAGTATGCATTACTTACCAATATGATTTCATGTAGTTTTGCGTAGTAGCGATATTCTACTTTTCATACCGTACTTATAATAGTTAGGGCATATGTTAGTTAGGTATTTTAAAGTGAAAGATCCTTACATTATTCAAAAGCAATTATCTCAGAACCATTCTTCCAAAGTAACAGAAGAATCGCTCTGCATTTCAATATTGAGACAATATCTTGTACATAAGAAACAGTTTTACAAACACCATGGGTTCACCTGGATGGGGCAAGGAGTATGATCAGAGGAGCTGAACAATTGAATAAATGAATAACTACTTCATGGCACATTCTATGTTATTATATTATTTTCATTTTACATACAATTTCATACAATTCTGTCAATACAATACAATACAATATACAATAGTACAATACAATGTCAATACAAAAAACAATTTCATACAATTCTCTCAATTTCTTGTTTAAAGGAAATCTGTGGAAAAAACATAACAAAATTTAGATTAATTTGAAACTTTGTAGCTCATGCATATTGATAAGTTAGTAAAAAGAAAATTATTATCAACTTCAATAGGTACTTCGTTACCACATCAAGAGGCCTACAGCGGACCAAAATAATCTTTATGAAATCGCGAAAATCTATACTTACTTGTGAAATGAGAGTGTGGAGTCTTCAGTTTTGCGATTTATGCAGTTAAATGCCGCACACACTTTAACCATTGTTCATTATCAAAGAAATTTCATGAGTAGATGAACTATAGATAGTTCTAGATAGAACTATAGATGTGACTATAATACAATCTTCATTGCACATAAATAAACGATGTTGCCCCCAATACGGCCGACTACAGACCGTTCAATTTGCAATGCGACACTAGCGCTACGAGTGGGCCTAGTTTACTATTACAATGTCTTTGTAGTTACTGAACCCATCAAAATTACTGTATATTATAACAAATTTGATAGTTGGATTACTTTGGAACTACTTCTATTATGACGTGAATGCTGTTGATATGGTAGGTTACCTATTGTGGTGAACAGACTCATAAAATTCAGTCCTTCTTTTGCCTTCAGAACCCCAGGGCTGTTGAAATTATTCCTATATGGTACTGGACCCTTCTAAATTAGTGTATCCAACACATTAGATAGTGGATTACTTTTGAATTACTTTGATAATGACATTTATGCTGTTGGTATGGTAGGTACCTCTGTAAACAGAATCATGAAGTCCAGCCCATCTTTTTCCTTCCACACTTGATATTTGAGCTTTTTGAGTGCAAAGAAATTTTTATTTTATGGCATAAAAACGTATCCTGAATAATAATCTGCTATTCAAAGACAGATTTTAGATTTTTACCTTTTTTGCAATTTTTATAGATATTTTAAAAGCAAATTCCAAGGAAATTTAAGGACATTTTTCAGCATTAATTTCTGCATACATTTTTTATTGTTTTACTTAATTGTCAATAAACTTCTTTTGACTTAAATTCTGCTAAAAAATATAATTTTAATGATTTGTAGCCGTTCTTAGCAATTTCAGAAATATGACCAATTTAAAGTGCTCAAAAAATGCTGGCCAACGAACTCATCCTTTCGTTTGGGAAGCTCGATTTTTTGGCTCAAAAATGAATCATGGGATACATAATTTTTGTAGATAGTTTCTGTAAAGAAGTTATTTATATTTAATTAAGTATTTAAACTTGAGTAGTTGTGCACTAAAATTATGTACCCCGTGGAAATGTACCTACCCACCAAAGCTAGCCTGTTTCCCTCCCTCAAACAAACCCCTGGATGTATTCCTTGAAGCCTTCTATACTACCCCACATATGTTCAAGAGAAAAGAGATGATGGTCTAACCGTTGAAATCGATTCAACATTGTAACTCTTCATTTTTCGTGGAAATAGACAACGTTTTTTTCACTAACTTCCATTTATTCCTCCAGGCGTGATGTTTTACTATGTAAATTTTCTTATAGGTTATGTTGTACGACTAGAACATACTTCTTTCCTGGTTCTATTACAAAGGTTCATTATTGAAAATAATAGGGAAAAAACGCGATCTGCAGTCAGAGAAGCCAACTGTGTCGGATCTCGCAAGTAGAGTGGAACTAGTTGAACGCCCGAGCGGTTCTCAGATGAGGGTTCGACTTAGCTAACGGCCTGGTGAACGGCATAATCCATATCTTAATAGTTAGGTAGCCTTTCAAGGGAGATCTGCGGTAGAAATCGAGATTGCACTGAAATTAACGCCAGTATACAGCAGAGTAAAAATATCTCGACCCCGGAGCCCATGAAAAATACGCTGCAAATTATTACACAGAGTATGTCTTCATTTGCAAGGTGATGCACAAGTTAATAATCCTAGAAGAGTTTATAAGATTTTGTGTTCTTCCATAGTGAGGTTTTATCATATAAAAAAGACCATTAAATTATCACTAATTTTATTGCACAAAACAGAAAAACAAAGCTTTTTGACTAGATTCTAGCTACCATCAGGAGCCCATTTCATATAACAACAAGTTACAAGTGTACAAGTTAACAAGTACAGGTACTTGTAATGCACGGTAAACTAGAACAAGTGTTTCATCAAAACAAAGAGTACAAGTGTAGAAAAGTTAGACTTGTAGAAACTAAGTTTCAAGTGTAGCAGAAAAGAGAAATTGCGTGTGGGGACAATCTAAATGAACAACGTCAAGCGGGATGCCGAAATTGAAGTTTTGTCAGCGAATCATTATGTAAAATAAGTTCCAAGTACACGATAGTATGTTTATCGTACATGACTAAGGGGCCGTTTATCAATCACAGATAAAGCCCAGGCAAACTCTAGGTAACTAGCAGCCTCAGATAACTTCTCGTTGGCTGTTTATCAACTCACATTTATCCGCAAGGTACCGCTATCTGCTTGGTATCCTTACTTGAGACTCACCTCCCTCAGTTAGCGATTTATCTTGTGGGTAAAGTTATGTGGAGAGGTTATTTAGCTTGTACTAATGATAATATAGTCTATATAACAATAAAATAAAGTCATATAAGATATTCGTGATGTATAATAACGAAGTTGAATTGATGGATTCGGACTTTTCGGATGAGATCATTCAATTTTTGGAATACGAACGGAGACCGTGCACGGTCCGGCCAAGCCCGGATTATTTTAATGAACTTGACGATGTAGATTTTCACACACGTTTCCAGTTGTCGAAAGAAACTATGTTTGTGCTGCGGTTGATAGAAGGTAAAATAGAATTCCACAGTGATAGGAACAACTCTATATCGCCTATCACAAAACCATCCTCCAACATCCTCACAACCGTAATAAAATATAAATGAACTGTTTTTACAAATTGGTCTAAAATATATTTATATTACCCGCTCCCTAACCCAACGTGATGAAATTTTTGTTTACTGAGAATGATTTCTACAGAGACACCAAATTATATCGAGCAAAATATTATAAAACAAGGGGGGGGGGGGGGGGAGAATAAAATACATTCAGAAACAATCGGTTGAAAATAGCGTAAATACTACAGTTCATTCCCACCTCCATCATTCTTCCTGTCAAAAATCCGTCCACAAAATGAAATCTCCGATTTGTAGCATATCCAAACGAAAAAAGCATGATTTATCGGGATTACCCCCTCCTTACACCTCCATCAATAGTAAATTTGAAACTTCCAAGGTTTATTGCTTAACTAGATTGAAATCGGGATCGAACAAAAACCACTCACGGAAATCAAATCAGAATATGGAAACATTACGGTATATTTATATCTATTACCCGCTCCGTTCACCCCTTCCACAATTAACTTTTTATTTCCTTACATAATTTTCTTAAAAATAATTCGAAATCTTAATTCATCACATAGGAGATCATATGGGAGATGAAACCGAAAGGACAGGAGTGTTGTTGTTGTGTTGTACTATACCTATCTACTTTTTACCGATAGACGTCGCGTAGAACTAAAAATACCAGTGTTGTAAGGGTGTTTTGTGGGGAAATCATTGTTGTAGTAGTGGCACCTCCTTTTCCCTCAGACGAAGTTATCTGAGCAGTTAGCTACCTGAGGGGATAAAGTTGATTGATAAACGCCCTACGAAATTTGTTCGAGAGGTTGCGGTAACCTCTAGGTAACTACCTGAGGTTTGTCTAGAAGTTACCGCTGTTCGGTCAAATTATAAACTGGAAAAAGTGTGTATTTGATTTCAACTTATTCTGATGGCTGGCATAATCGGATTTTTACTCTTCATTCAGCGGAAATGATTAATCAATTAATCAAGTCTTAATGCTGCTGGGTTAGGAATGTCTGTGTAACTTCGAAATTATCTTCACTTTGTTCTTCAATGATAGGGAGATCCTCAATACTCGATCAGGAAAAATTGCACAGAGCCACGCAGCGTTTGAATCATTCAAGGGTCTAGGAAGACATCCTAAATCTCTCGTTAAACTCGAAAATACCCACCAAAAAAACGATTATTCATGACCGAAAAAATCGTTGGCTTCTTCTACGCTGAATGCTTCTTCTTGTCTGAATTCTTCAGCAGAAGACGATTCCAACATACTAAACACCAAAAAATGGTCAACTCACAATGCTGGAAAATAACAAGTTTACAGGTGAACGGACGTAGGTTAAAAATCGGCAATTTTTTACAACTGTAAAACAATGACTTGTACAAAATAATGGGGAAACACTTGTAGCTTGTCCAAATTCGCCTGTACACTAGTTAATTTTCACTGTGCATTACAAGTCAACACTTGCACACTCATTTTTTACAACTTGTACATAAAATCGGCTTGTAACTTGTTACTTTTTGCTTTATGGAATAGGCCCCAGGTAATAAACATAATATAATAAATAAATAAAACATGTACATAATTTTATTACACAGAGGTTTGTTAATTTTTAATTAAATACTAGGACCTATGCTTCAGTAGTAAAACATTGTACCTAATTATTATTACCTAATTGCCACTATTTTCAGGCATTAAAAAAATCGTATTATTTGGTTAGCGTAAATTTTCTTAAACTTCAATTTCGTATAAGCAAGGTTTCAGTGTTTTTTGTACTCTAGCTAGATTTTACTCTTCGTTTGATAAACTACCTCCAAAACTCATAAAATTATTCATAACATTTTGAATTCAATTGTTTTTCATAATTTCTTCTTGTAAATCCGTTTTGAGTTTAACGATCTTGGAGTTAAATGTTATTTCATTTATGATGTATTTATAAGTGGTAGGTATGTTTTTCCGGACGATTACTCTCTTCAGGACTGATATAAAAATTCCGTTTTTGCGTCATAAAATCGAGCATTCTAAAAGAAAAAACGCTGCAAATTATTTCACAAAGGTTTATTATTTTTTCAATTGAGTATGATCATAGTTTTAGTTGGCTAGCGTACGTCATAAGGCCCGTCCAGACTCCTCGGCGTGTCCTACTTCGAGTTGCCACAACCTATACTTCTATAATCATATACGCATGTTTATATTTCTCGATTTGAGCTCCTATCTATTCAAATAGTTATTGCCTTAGTAATATCATTATCTAAGTACGTACGAAAAGTCGAGAGGATATGTTATTAAATATGCGTAGGAAAAGCTTTGGTATTAACACACAAATATGACCTTGAAAAAAAACATATTCATGCCTCGAACGAACGCCGGCGCCGTACCCACCACAAGCCGCGGCGCCGGCGCCTCCTCTCACTCCACCCCCCCCCCCCCCCCCCCCCCCCCCCCCCCCCCCCTCCACCCACCGTGACCCCCTGCCAAGCGTGCCAGGCGTGCACGCGTCGAAAAAAACACTTTTTTGCCCGTTTTTGGCCCATAGTATCTATGCGAGTAAAGCGATCGGGATGGTTAAACGTTAGGACCAACTAGACCCCAAATGGAGTCTATGTGCGAAAGAACGGGTTTTTTGAGTCAATTCTTAGGCCTTTTATGGCCCGGACGGCGGACGGCGAACGGCGGACGGCGGACGGACATTTCAAATTTGGATTCTACGCACCTTGAAACGTAAAGTGACAAAGTTTGAGGGGGGGTTATAAAAATTTTTTGCTACACGATCACATAGGCTTATTATTGGAAATAATAAACCAAAACGAGTTCGTCGGGCTGCAAAATGATTTTGTAATCAAATTTCAAAAAATGCTGGATAAATCACTGAGAATGACAAAAAAAAAAAAAAAAAACCGTTAAATTTATAATTATAGCAAAGGTTTATTCAAAATAAAGTTTATTAACTATATAAACTTTGAACATTCAAAATTTTATACACAGAATTATGCTAAAAATGTAGTTAAAACTCATTAATAAGTGCCAAAAACATCGAAAAAAACTGGGGGAAAAAAAAAAAAAAAAAAAAACATCGTACTTTGAATAACAAGAACCATTATTAAGAAAAAGTTTTTTGTTTTTTTTCTGCCGTAACATTAATAGTCAACAATTTATTTGTTCTTTAAATGCTTAAATTGTAGAATAATACAATTTAAAATGCCGCCTATGACCCTTCTGGTTGAAATGAGGCTTAAACCTCAATAATAAAAAAAAAAAAAATCAATTTAAATATAATACGATAGTTTATCAAAATTCGCTTATATGATTATGTTGTGTGGCTATAACTTTTGTATTGTGCTCAAAAACCTTACAAATTTTGGAAATACAATCATTTGAATGTTAAATTTTGATGGTTTAACTCGAACTGGAAATACTATAATTTGAATGTTAAATTTCGATTATTCAACCCAAACCCTTTGATGGGAGATTACAAGTAGTCTACTCCCCATAGCCCCCCCCCCCCCCTCAATATATTCTGGAACCCCCCCCCCGTTGTTTACGACTATTCACAAGATCACAACGAACGGAAATAATAAAATCGAAGTAAATTTCACGCCTTTTGGTTTATTATTTCCAATAATAAGCCTATGTGATCGTGTAGCAAAAAATTTTTATAACCCCCCCTCAAACTTTGTCACTTTACGTTTCAAGGTGCGTAGAATCCAAATTTGAAATGTCCGTCCGCCGTCCGCCGTTCGCCGTCCGCCGTCCGGGCCATAAAAGGCCTAAGAATTGACTTAAAAAACCCGTTCTTTCGCACATAGACTACATTTGGGGTCTAGTTGGTCCTAACGTTTAACCATCCCGATCGCTTTACTCGCATAGATGCTATGGGCCAAAAACGGGCGAAAAAGTGTGTTTTTCTACGCGCGCACGCCTGGCACGCTTGGCAGGGGGTCACGGTGGATGGTGAGGGGGGGGGGGGGGGGGTGAGCGGGCGGTGGAGTGAGAGGAGGCGCCGGCGCCGCGGCACCTTGTGGTGGGTACGGCGCCGGCGTTATTTCGAGGCATGAATATATGTTTTTTCAAGGTCATATTTGTGTGTTAATACCAAAGCTTTTCCTACGCATATTTAATACCATATCCTCTCGACTTTTCGTACGTACTTAGATAATGATATTATTAAGGCAATATTTATTTGAATAGATTGGAGCTCAAATCGAGAAATATAAACATGCGTATATAATTATAGAAGTATAGGTTGTGGCAACTCGAAATAGGACACGCCGAGGAGTCTGGACGGGCCTTATGACGTACGCAAGCCAACTAAAACTACGATCATACTCAATTGAAAAAATAATAAACCTTTGTGAAATAATTTGCAGCGTTTTCGTTTGAGACAGTAATCAAAAAAATATTCTAGCAGAGCGTGGTTTCGATCCACGGACCTCTGGGTTATGGGCCCAGCACGCTTCCACTGCGCCACTCTGCTCTTGTTGGAAATTCGGGCGTTGAAACAGTTTACAGGGACTTGTATAAGATTTGTCCACTACTATAATCGACACAACTAAATTCTTACTAGACTTCCCCGAATTAGTACTATAAGTGGTTGGTTGCAGTTGGTTGGGAATATACGAGTTTGTGGTTGATTCTACTTAGGTATTTTTGAATCGAATGGTAAACACATGCAAAGTTCTCCTATTCTGTCATAACCGAGTCGTAACCTCCAATTAACTATTTTACACCTATATATATCGCTATTATCGGAATTGGAGAGATCTACTTAGGTACATGTGTTACCATTCCATTCAGCTTGAAAAAGATGAAACCGATTCGAAACTCGTAGTTTCATAGAGGGTCATTTTTCACGAAAACCCAGATATCATCGAAAAAAACCACGTTTTTCAACATTGAAACATAATTTTCCCCCCTAATTAACGAAGTAAAAGTAAGATTGACTATACCGTTGGAAAGAAAGGGGAACCTACCTATTATATAAAGCAGTTTTTGTAAGAGTTGACGGCATCTAAGATTAATTATAAGGGAGTGGCTAATTTTTAAACATTTTTAAAAACTCGGCGCTGCTTCATAGAAGAAGAAGAAGAAAATATTGTATTATCAGTAAAAGACACATCACAAAATTCAGTAAATACTTATTACAATAAACATTACGACATGGTGGCAACCGTCTGTCGGAAGTTGGGGTACCTATAAAGTAATTTACATGGCTATTTACTAAAAAATATTAATAAATCGTATCTATTCTAGAACGCTTGGAGTGCACGCAAATGAATTGAAACATGCTAGGCAATAGAGAAAAATAAATCTGTTTTAGAAAACGGGGCATAAGCAGCGTGGCTTCAAGATTTGGTATATATAGAGTACATTCAGAAATTGAACTCCCTGACTAATAGCAGTCTGTAGCGCCAAGCCAATCGTGCAAACTGCGCCAATGCACTCCAACCTGACCCATCAAGCAGTACGATGGCTTTCATCTGCACTTATAGTGCCCTTTCTGAAGGCGATCCACCTAAACTCGGATAAGACTGGGCACACACAAAGAAAGTGATGAAGGTCTTCCCGCTCATGCAAAGAACACTCTTCACAGCGATCAGTGTCGAAAGGCTTTGCGTTTAGATTGACCAATTCACAACGCAGTTTGAAGAGCCATCTCCTGTCTCTATGCTGCATAGGTTAAAAATAGAAAGGAACTTATCTCTGGATCTCACTCAGCTGACCTGGAGGGCTCTAGACTTAATGGTTCGTTTCTGGACGCCCCAAGGGGCCTCCGTTTCAATTTTTAGTTTCATAGATTGAACAACAATGAAATCAGCTCCGGAGCTCACCCAGCAGATCTAGGGAGCTTCAGACTTTGATTCGTTTCTATATTATGTCTCTCAAGAGGCCTCCATTTCAAATTTCAGCTTCGTAGGCTGAATAGAAAGGAACTTATCTCTGGATCTCACTCAGCTGACCTGGAGGGCTCTAGACTTAATGGTTCGTTTCTGGACGCCCCAAGGGGCCTCCGTTTCATAGATTGAACAACAGTGAAATTAGCTCCGGAGCTCACCCAGCAGATCTAGGGAGCTTCAGACTTTGATTCGTTTCTATATTATGTCTCTCAAGAGGCCTCCATTTCAAATTTCAGCTTCGTAGGTTGAATGGCAAAGAAATTATATCCGCCGCTACTTTTGTCTCCTTCTTCCGTGACAATATTTCATGAGACTCACAGAGTGGAGCATATTTTATGTGTAGCAATTGTCGCAGTCTGTTGTAAGTAAATGAGTCACAACGGTGTGAAATAAATATGGAATTAGTTTGTTCCTATAGACAATTTAATGCTGATCCCGAAAATGAGGGGAACATTTGAAATACGATACCGATAGATTCAGAAACAGTGATCTTATGAGGTGAAATTGGGATTCATCGTAAAAACATTAAACAAATTTTAACTTTCGAACTGATAGAGACAGGACACTTTTTCTTGCGGGGTTTTACTAAATTTTGTATGTTTTTCCGAGAAAAAGAAAATTTTCGGCACATATCCGCTTCGCCCCGTATGTCGAATGTTGTAAGTTGTACGTGGTTTTGCACTCAGGGACACCTGGAAATGACGTAGGTGTATTATAACTTCTGGAGGAATGCACACCTGCCTCGCAGAGCCTCCAACAGCTGGTGGAACCACCACAGGGGTTGTATAGGTCGAGGTCATTCGACCGGGAAACAAGTCTCCTCAAAGATGTAGGTACGTACCAATAACTAAACGAAGCTATGTAGGAACTATCCGAAGTTTTGAAAAGAAAATCAAATCTTGGATGTTTGGAAAAGACTGTTTTTCTTGACACGTTCGCTTATTCTGAACTCGTCCTTAATTTAAATAATTACTACAAATACATTTCAACAGTAATATTTACAGGTTGCTTAAAAACTTTCTTTTAACCTTTTGGGTTGATGGGAAAGTAGGTAGATAGTGGTAGAGAGGGGGTTGTGATGTAGTAATGGGTTTGTTTACCTCGTGGGCTCCGAGATAATCCAGTGGCTTCCGGCGGAACCTGAGGGAGATGTCAACCCCGAGAAATAACTGTAGTTCCGAGTTCTACCGATGTAAAGTAGGCTATCACCAGTATCCTCACCCGGTGATGGACATATTAGTAATCTTGAATACGAATATATTCTCAGAAAACGTATTCTGTGAATACGAATACGTATAATCGTATTCACATATATTTATGAACGAGCTAGTTCACCCGTGCGTTGCACACTGATTTGAATATACGCAAGCCCCCCCTCACCCATCACCACCCCTATGGATCTGATTAATCCAAACATATTCGTCCAATCAGATCCCCAGTTCGTTTAATGGTGTCCAAGATATCCCATTTCACCTCATCCCCCTCCCCTAAAACACCCCCTCTGGCTCGAATAGTCTATAATTTAAGTTGGACTGGTACAGACATTTCCCCCCACTCACATCAGTTGTCAAATGACCCCTGTAACCGTGAAAAGAGGACAAACATACGGACAGACAGACAGATAGATAAAAATTGAGAAAATGGTACCAATCTTCTATAAATAGCATAAAATGGAAAAGAAACGCAAAATTTCATGATTCTAATCAATGTGCAGACAGACATATACTAATATAGATTAATATAGACTAACATATACTAATACAGACACTATTAATATAGATACGAATACAAGTGCGGTCGCTGCTATATGATAACAAACCAAAGGCAACCGAACTTGTGATTGAAACAAAATTTGTGAAGAAATTAAGTTGATTGAGGTTAGAAACCTCTAGATAACTCATTAGTTATAATAAAATTGTTATCCAGCCGTCCAGAGACGGCTTATCGATTCTGCATGTATATTTGTTTATCGAGGAGATTTGAAATACACAAGTGAAGAAGTCGTTTGATGGGTAATGCATCTAGAAATCGTATTCGGAGACAGATTACGTTCTTAGTCATTACTTTTCCTGTTTGAATCGTTGGACTGTGGCCATTACAGTTTTACGACAGTTCAACTGTAGCCCACCTAATCGATGAGATGTTTTATGTTCAGTAGGAGTAGAATCATTCATTTTGTATTTTTGAACTCATAAAGACGCTTCGTCTATCTATAAAAGATGGCAAGCAACAAAATGCATAATGTCATCCAATTTGGTCCAAGCCAATAGTCGGATTCTCTCGCTCTTTTTGGCTACTATTGGGAGTGAGACGCTTCTTCCAAGGCTTGCCGATTTTCGCCTATCACACAACCCTACTTATAAGTGAGGTGGTGGACTCATCTCACCGGACTGACAATTTATTCCTAATATTGAATTTGGGGATGTGAACGCTTCAATAATATGATGAATTAGTGCAGCGCTCTTTACAGACCACTTTAGCTCTGCATTTGTAAGAAGTATACATAACGCAAATGTCATTGTAAGATATAATTTCAAGAGAACGACTTTCACAATAGAGTGGAAGAAGTTTTACAAAATGGGATTGAAAAGGCATGCAACGTACTTCGTACTGACTGGTCTTGTGTTGAAAGTTGTAGTGCTCTGCAGAAAGTTGTAGTGCCCTGCAGAAAGTTGTAGTAGGCAAAGCGGAGGTCGTGGGTTCTGGTGCTTATTATACTGAAGTGAAATGAAAATCAGGGACGTACGTTCGAAGGAGATATTCCCACCGCATTTGGAGAACAGCAATGGTGTTTATTGCAAAATTGGCAAAAATCGGCCAAGCCGCTAAAGAAGCGTCTCACTCCCGAACGCAGTCAAAAAGAGTGAAAGAATCCAACTATTGGCTTGGCCCAATTTGGATAATATCATGCGTTTTATAGCTTGGCTACTTTCGTACGCGGGGGTCTTTTTGGGTGGCTATCACACATTTTTGGTGGTCTAGGGGTACAAGGTTGGAATGTACGGGCTGATCAGGATGGTTGTAGGTCCGGTTTTCAATTACACTTATCCAATGGATAAGGAGGACTTTCAATACGAAAAAGTAGGTAGGTTTTCTTATTCACCTAAGAAAGTCCTTTTCTTCTTCTTCTTGTGCCTGGCAGTAAGCGCGTGTAGGGGCAGGTGCTGCTACACCTACGGGTCTCCGGGGAGCGTGACGGGTAGCCCACGCGTGATCCCAGGTAGCTTCTTGCTCTTCTCCGAAGATGGAGAGAATATGAGGGAAACAGGGTCTAGTTTCCTGTCCGAATTTGCCTCCGATTCAGCTGCACGCGTGTAACTGCTGAATTGTCATTTTCTAATTTAGATAACGTTTTCTAAACACATTGGTAAGTAATGCATACATTACAGGGACGTCCTTATTAATGGATTGCATATAATTTGGGTGAGAAAAATTAGAGAGAAAAAAGTCCAGTCATGCAGCATGACCCCATGAGCGAATTTTTGAAGAAATCTTCGACATTTCAGTCGTTGAGAAATTTTAGTTTATGATTTTGATAGACAAACATGGAATCAAATTATTAACACATGCACAGAGTAAACTCATCAGTTGTGATTACATTTTTTTTTAAAGCACCTACTACCTACGTTTTAAACAGCATGGTTCTAAAATTGGTTATACAGGGATACTTCCATAAGAGTAGTTCAATCTGAATTTGGACAATGTTTCATGCAAATATTACCGATTTTTACAACTAGCGAACGGCATTATTTCGATTTTTGACTGATTTTTCAACTTTGAAATTTTTGAAAACTTGATACATATTCTTATAGGAAATTTTACGCTGATTCCGAATATACCACATGTTAGTATGCTGAGAAAATAATTTTGCACAACAAATCGCAAAAAACAGGCTATTTTGAAATTTTTGACTACATTTTTGAAAATTTCATCCCGAAGATGTAATCCGATCATGCTGGCCAACGAACTTGAACTTTCGTTTTGTGTCCTTAACATTTTAAAATTTGTTTGAAGTTTCTAGCACAATTCTACGGACAGTTATCGTCTGGAATGACACATACATACATACGTACATACATACATACATACATACATACATATATACATACATACATAAAAAAATGCGTTAAACTTCAGAATATGATTCAGAATAGCCTGAAACGGATTTCTGCATAAAAATTTTTCAAAAATTCACATTCTACAAATTTTGAGGCGAGAGCAATAGCTTAATTTTCTTCAAAAATTCGCTAATAATTTTCTTCAAAAATTCGCTAAAAACGTCGTTTTCTCGAAATTACCCGGCGATTATAAAAGGGTCGCCCAGTTGACTGCGTTGGGAAAGGAGGAAGTCTCAGGGTGGTCTGAAATTACGGAAAAGGGGCAAAAGTTCCAGTCATGTAGCATGATCGTATGAGCGAATTTTCTTAATTTATCGTATGTTTAATTGTTTTGAAATTTGATCTTTTTGAGTGCAAGGAGACTGTTAACTATTATTTTTTATGGCAAAAACGTATTCTAAATAATAATCTCCGACTCAAATAGAGGTTTTGAATTTTTAGCTTTTTTTTGCAGTTTTATCGATTTTTAGTGATTTTTTAAGTACATTTTATGAAATTTGACCTATTTAATGTGCTCAAAAAGTGCTGGCCAACGAACTCATCCTTTCGTTTGGAAAGCTTGATTTTTTGGTGCAAGAACGGAATTTCTTTCTCATTCCTAAGGAGAGTTATCGTCTGGAATGACATATATATATATATATATATATATATATATATATGAAAAACCGTTAAACTCTAGGATTCGTTTCAGAATGCCTCAAAACGGATTTCAATGCAAAAATTTAGTCCGAACTCGAGCGTAAATATCGCTTCCAGTGGACGGGCTCTCGCTAAAATCCCCTGGTTGAAGACTAGCGAACACCTCCCTTCTCGCGAATTCGCGTCCAATAGAGTGTCAGCCTTAGGTGTGGAGTAATCCAGCTGGCGAGATGTTTGGACCAACTAGGGAGTAAACAACCTTGGTGCAAAATTTCGGATTCGTTAAACCGATTCTAGAGGTTTTTGCTACTTTTCATGGTATCTGGACCGTGATGAGCTTCGCCGAGCTGACAGCGTATTTGGCCGAGTTGGCGGGACTCGGAAAATTCGATAGAGCTAATCACCATATTCGGAAGAAATTTTTTGAACCGCACTCTAACGTGCGCAAAGGGAATTTTCTCTCCCGAAAACTTGGTTTTAAGCCAGTCTCTGCGTGTTCTGAGGCTCAGGGGGAGTCGTTCGATTAGTTTAAATGCTTAGTTAAACAAAATAAAAACTCAAGCATAACAGTTAAGTGCGCCTGGGCTTGAAACTTGTTCTTTGAAGTAAATTAGCTCTGTAGAGTAGAAAATGCGGTGAGGACGGCCGAGTCATTACGTAGGCGGGGTGACTGAGCCCGCAAGAATGTGCACAGGAAACCGCGAGTTCCTTCCAGGCCAAGATGGCCCTTCACATTCCCTTAGCTGCATTGTTCGTTTCTCCGTGTCTTCTCAACCTTTTCCCCCAGTTGGCTCGTTCCGTCTAATATATTTAAAGACAAAGAAAACATTCTCTGAACCAGGATTCTAATATATTCGAATACACTTCGCTCATACGATCATGCTGCATGCAAAAATATTTGTTAAAATTGATTAAATTTAAGTACATTTTGCAGCATACATTTCTGCATAGATTTTTTAATATTCTAGTTCATCGTCAATAAACTTCTTTTGACTAAAACGCTGCTACAAAACTACTTTTAGCTGTTTTTAGTCATTTTAAGTGATTTTTTTAGGAACATTTTTTTGGAATTTAACCAATTTATTGTGCTCAAAACATTCTGATCAACGAACTCATCCTTTCGTCTGAAAAGCTTGATTTTTTTTGGCGCAAGAATGGAATTTTTACTCAATCCTAAGGAGAGTTATCGTCCGGAAGGACACACCCACACACACACATACACATATATATATATATATATATATATATATATATATATATATATATATATATATATATATATATATATATGAAAAAGTGTTAACTCTAGGATTTGTTTCAGAATGTCTCAAAACGGATTTCAATGAAGAAAATTTTGATTTTAAAATTTCTGGATCCAGTGCACAATAGACTTATTTTTTACAAAAATTCGCTAAAATCGTAATTTTTCAAAACCTTGACCCTACCCAGTTACGCCCAGCCCACCCGCAACGCTGTGCTTTGATAGTAGAAAACCCCCCGGACTCATCTCGAGCTTAGTCGTCCGTTAATTATCAGCCTCAGGTTACCAACTCCTTCCTGTTTACCAAGCCTGCTGTATCTCCTGATCCTCAACCTCAACTCGGTAAAATGTCGCGGTCTCGACTTACACCACATTAACGAGTAAATGAAACATTATATTCGATTGTTCGCTGAAGGATAATGCAGCCGTTATAGTCCTGGAGCCAGGGGCGAAAACGGATAGTAATTCCAGGAGAAGGGTTGAGATCAGATTTTGAAAATTTAGTCCGTTCTGAGTGCAAAAATCTTCGTTTGAAATTTTTTTCATCAAAAATCGGCGAATGACTCAAAATTCGAGCCGTACGAGGAAAAAGCCAATTATGGCATCCTTCAAATACGACTTCCTCACACGATTCCTGCACAATGGGGCAAAGATACAAAATATAAATAATTACTAGCCGCTCCGGCTCGCTCCGCTCGCCTCCACGTCCAGCCGGGGGGCGAGCCCCCGGACCCCCCATTAAATTGCTCGCTTCGCTCGCAAAGTGTGGCATATAGGGAATCTTGCTCGCTTCGCTCGCAAAGTGTGGTATGTAGGGAATGTTGCTCGCTTCGCTCGCAAAGCGTGGCTGTATACATGGAATGTATTACAATTGAAACATGTAGGGGATGTTGCTCGCTTCGCTCGCAAACGGTAGATCTCTAAGGGTAGGTTTAACTTCTGTGGGGGATGCTGCTCGCTTCGCTCGCTTGAGGAAGTTATACTGCCCACCCAACTTGGCAGACGTTAATTAAAATAGAAATTAAAAATTTTGTCTAAAAAATAAAAAAATATTTAGGGGTGGACTACCCCTAACATTTAGGGGGATGAAAAATAGATGTTGGCCGATTCTCATAGATACCGGATAAGCACAAAATATTTCATGAAAATCGGTCAAGCCGTTTCGGAGGAGTATGGCAACGAAAACTGTGACACGAGAATTTTATATATTAGATTTATATTAGCCAAAAAGTGTTACCTCAGGGGCTACTTCTTTGTACAAATTAACGGTGACTTCGTGGTCTTTTTTGTCTGTGCCCCCTGTGCCTTTGAAGTACAACTTGTCTGTCTCTATTTTAATTTCCGGGTCCTAGAAAACAGACGAAAATAAATCATTTAAAAAAATTAATAAATTGATAAAATGAAAGAAATGAACTGTTCGATCTTTTGGGTATCCCCGATATCATGGTAAACATCATAAACACGTAAAACGAATGCTTACCTTACAGTCTTCTAGGCAAATGGTCAGGAAGACCACCCCCGATCTCTGAGTCCACATGATTGGCGGAGGAGTAGGTCTGAAAAAACCCAAAAACAATTTTTAACAAATCGATTAGTAAGTTTTTATATGTATTTATACGTAAAGGCCAACTGGTTCAGTATGGAGGGATTTCCTTGTTTTTTCGTGCAGTATAGTCCAGGAGCCAGGGCCGAAAATCGGTAGTAATTTTAGGTGAAGGTTTGAGCGTAGATTTTGAAAATTTAGTCCGTTCTGAGTGAGAAAATCTTTGTCTGCCATCTCAAAATTGGTGGAATACAAAATGGCGGCCTCATAAAGATGGCTTAATTTGCCCATTTCACAGTTTTTCTCTAATAATTCCTAAATCGTAAGTCCTGCAGAATACGTATCAAAGTTGTAAAGCATAAAACAAAAAAATTCGACCCCGGTTTTGTTAATTCTGTCAATTGTTTTGTTAATATTGTCAATTTTGGTTTTGTCAATTCTGTTTGTAGGTCAATTGGTTTCGTTAATTCTGTCAATTATTTTGTTAATTTTGTCAATTGGTTTTCGGGCCGAAACCGGGCACCTGACAACCCTGAGATAAACCTGAATTCGCAAATCATCTTTGGGGATACAATCATAGTTACCATTTTGATTTGGCAAATTGTTTGTAGAATTTCTTCATTTTTGTGCAAAGGTATGTTGAATGTGCTAGAAAACTTCGAAATTATCAGAAGTGACTAGCAAAGCGACCAGCGTGGTGGTCTGGTGAATGTTTAAATAATGATATCCCTCAGTAAATTTCACCATTGATTGATCAATTTCTGTAAAGCTTGAAATTATCCCCTTGTTAAAACCAGATAGAGCATTCCTTTTTCTTCCCGTCACTTCAACCGATTAGCTATAATAAATACCCTTCACTTTGTGCACACTTAAGTGGTTGTACTTCATCAACTTTTCTTTCTCTTGGCCAACAATCTCCCCTCACCTGTGACTATGGTAACTGTGTCCTTTCCCATGTTCAGTTACTAATGATTACTAATGTTTGTTACTAATGACGACCTGTTCGTCAAAATCGATCTAACAATAGAGAGTTTTTGTTCTTCCCGTAATTTTCTATATATACCCGTATACGCAAAAGGACTGAAACTCTAACTGCGCATGCGTGAATCTTTGCGTCAACGTGTAGAACTACACGTGTACGGGAAAGAGGCCTATCTACGCGTTGGTGGGCAAAATGCTTTCTTGAAATCCTGTCCTATGCGTAGTCATCATACCTTGACACAAAGGTGACCACAATTTTAAGGATATGCATTGTTTCTCCCTCGGACTGCCGTCTTACCCAATTTTTCTTATTTAAAGTTAAACCTATGATGAATATAATTGTACTATTAACTCAAATTCCGTTGATCACGTGAACGAAGTACCTACCTATAGTCCAACAGCTAGATATTCTGTTCACCTACTTGGGAGTGAATGCAGTTGTCGATACTTTTCCAATTTCAAAGTAGGTACCTAGGGTCTGTTCTTTATAGGCATCTGCATGTACATTTCGTACAACTAAGTTGAATCTGCCAACATAATGATTCAGACAACAAGCAGATTTGTATTAAATAATAAGATTTAATATAAAAGCTGTTGTCAGTTCAATACCCACTGAGATCATGGAACCGACGATTTGATAAAGCAGGGAAGGCACTCAAAACGAACTATTCCACGAGGCCTGAATAAGTAAACGTGATGTAGATAGATGGAAAATTGAATGATGAGTTAAAAAATATGCCGAAATTGTAGCACTTTTGGACGATCACCCATCCAAGTACTAACCAAGCCCGACGTTGCCCAACTTTGGTGAATAAGACGAATCAGAACGAGTATTCAAAGACATAAGGGCAAGAAACAGAGCATTGTCACATCTCAATATCCAAAATTAAAAAGAAATGACTAATATACATGTAACTAATGAGAAAAAAGGTAAAAATTTACATAGATCCAACAAGACATTAAAAAACAAAGAGGAATTGCGTCCGTTCGCGCGTACTTAAAACATCGATTGATGGGTCTTCATGAAATTTCGAAATAATGAAATAAAATAACGAAGTTTATGTAAATTTTGTCATTTTTGAGATCCTTACAAAAAACCATTAGGATTGAAAAAAAATTATTTTTGACATTGAAAATGTCTTAGTCGACGGGTCAACCGGAAATTTCGTTACGCAAATGAAAAAACGTCACGCAACCTATAAACAAGTTTGGCGTTGTTATGATTGTGTATACTAGCAATGAAATCAGTCATTTAATTAACGTGATGCAAGTTTATTTAGAACTTTAATACAGGTGTGATTATTGAAGAGTCCGTTTCAATTCGGTATTTTGTCAATATGATGTCAATGGATACTTCACAATACCAGTTATTAAAAAAAGGACTGTGAATTCATATTCGTGGAAGAATTGGGCATCGTCGAGACTGGCTTACAGCAAAAAATTCAGTAATTGTGTCAATAATTATTTTATGTTTTCTAATTGTTATTTCATTTAAAACATTGAAAGTACTGAGACATTTTCAATGCTCATAGCTCTTCAGTCATAAGAGAGAAAGTACGAGCGGCCTGCCGCGTTTTTTCATTTTTTGACATTTTCATGTCTTTCATATGGCACATAACAAAAAAATCGTCCCGAAAAAAATTGTCCCAAGTGGCCACAACGATGATTATGACCATCAGAAATGACGTTGACCATTCATAGGTAAACACATGAAAATGTCCCAATGCGTTGCAGACTCGTATGCAAGCGTCTGTTTACTACGCTTTCTCCCGAAATTTTCTTTTGATTTTCACGTACAACCAAGCCGTTGTTGGGGAAATGAAACTTCTTTATTTTGACCCATTAATAACGATTTTAGCTGGGGAGGGGGGTTGGGTTCACCCTGTAGAATATAACCTATACCTAGTATGGTAGGTATAGTACGACCTACCTATCACTGTTGCCTTGGATCCTGGCGCATTTCTCGTTCAAAGGGTCGAGAGAAAGGGAAATCACCGGTGAATAACTTCCTCTCTCTTTTCTTCACACTGGGTCACGATACCCGTTAAACACACTCCCATACACTCTTGCGAGGCGTAGGAGATACCAAGGAGAAATGACCCAAGAGCTGGGGAACCGGGTCAGGCCTTTCGCAAGGTAGGCCAAAGCCCGTCCCGAAGTTGTTCATTCAGCGTTCAGACCTTGGGTTCTGTGAACTTTATTCAATGGAATCTCCACCATCCGGTAGGAATAGTATACCTTCCTGAATATTACAAGAATCCTACATCCCATATTTCCTGGACTTTTGCTCGGACCTTTATACCGGGTTGCAAGATTTACAGTATTTCTAGTAGATCTACAGTATTTTGAAACCTTCACAGTTTTTTTTTACAGTTCTACTGTATTTTGCAAATATCCTAGTTTTTTTTTTTTATGAAAAGAGAAAAATTAAAAACGTATGCCAAGTTGGATGTGGCACATAGCTTCCTCGTTTACCTATCATGAATGTATAGATCATTGAAAAGTTTTAAATGATCTTCAAAAATTCCATAGCGGAAAAGAAGTAGCGTGAAATGTCATAATTGGTCAATTAAGAAACGAAAAATCTATTATTTATTTATTTATTTAAGTTGCAATTACAATAAAAACTTGAATAATTTAAGGTAATAATGTTTCAACTTTATTGCAAGGCAGAAGGCTGAGAGCCTGTAGCGCCCTACAAGAGTAGTGCCAAACTAAATGAAAAATAAAGCGTTACATATACATCTGTAGAAAATACTCGTAAAAGAAATCCATACACCATTGAATAAATGAAAAATAAAGCGTTACATATACATCTGTAGAAAATAATCGTAAAAGAAATTCATACACCATTGAATAAACTACTACTCAATAAACTATCTCAACTTACACCATACTAAACATAATATATGCTACGAATTATATTCTCTGCTCCCTCTATACCTAGATTAATTAGCCAGTCATAAATTTTCTTTTTATAGGCCACTCATGTACATAATAGTGGAGATTTTAAGGGAGAATCCACAACTCGAAGAACAATATAAATTATATAGTTCGGACTCCTTGTCGTGAGCGTAAGCGCTGGTCTTGGTGCAACGACATTTCCCATCAATACAAACCGGGTTTGATAATCATGCTGTTTGCTTTGTAGAACTATGGTAGGGTTTCTGTGGTATAATAGTAGAAGGGATTTCAAAAATAACTGTCTCGGGGTGAAAACTTTAAATTAGTTCAGTAAATTTCGACTGGAGTATAGACGTCCTCTCCTCATTATAGTCTTTATAATACTTCTCTGCAACACATTTATTTTCTCCTGGTGAGTTGGGTAAGTTCTCCCCCACGAAACAATGCCATACTGGATAGTTGACTGCACCAAGGCCATGTATAGTAAACGTAGTTTGTCACGCTTAAAAACCTTTCCAGCATGGTATATAACGTAATGAACTCGTATCAACTTTTTGCACATGGCTTCAATATGTTTTTTCCAGGTCAAACCCTCTTCCACAATAATTCCTAGGTAACGATAACACACTACCATATCTAAAGGTGTACATGAGCAGTTTGCAGGATCAGAATTGTCGCAAACATGAGATATAATTTTTAAACATTCCAAACCCAAACTTCCGTCAGCATTCCCTATTCGCATATACTTTGTTTTTTTGGCATTTAAAGTTAACATACTGTGCGAAAACCAACTACCCAGGGCATCCAAAGCATGTTGCGCTTTAGAAAAAACGCCATCCCAAGTCTCGTCAGACACCAGAACAGTGGTGTCATCAGCAAATAAATATGTTGTGAAGCTCAGCGAATTTCGGGGTAGTGAATTTATATAAATCAGAAATACTCAATGTTATATCATCATGTTTTATCATCACATGTTGTATCAGAAATTCTCAATATTACAATGATACTCAATGTAATTTACGTTTGTACAAGCGCAGAATGAACTGATGAATGAAATAGATACGGGACCATCTACAACCTATACCGCGCATTCGCTGATAATTTCATCAAAATCGGATGAAAACTGTGGGAATTAAGGTCATTATAAGTATTTCACATTGGCGCATGCGCAGTAGCTGTTAATGATACAATCGTGGTGAAATTGATAGAAGGTAATCAAGTCATCTTCTTCTAACTATCATTCAAATTTAAGCGAAATCAAACGACTACAGTGTGAAAAAATGGGGCATATTGGAATTTACTGACAGGGGACCATCTACAACCTAACTCACGCATTCTCTGACAATTGCATCGAAATCGGATGAAAACAGTGGAAATTAATGTCGTTACAATGATTTTACATAGGCGCATGCGTAGTAGGTTTTAATGACACTATCATGTTGAAATTGATGTGGGATGAACAAATCGTCATCCATCAACTATCATCCAAATTTGAGCGAGATCGGACGACTAGAGCGTGAAAAAATGGAACATAATGGAATTTACGTTTGCGCATGCGCAGAGTGAAGTATTGATTTGACAACAATGCAACTGACAGGGGACCGTCTACCCCGTAGCTCGCACACTCCCTGAAAATGTCATCCAGATCGGATGGAAACTGTGGGAAAAAAGTTTGTTACAAGGATTGAATTGGCGCATGCGCAGTAGCTATTAATGATACAATCATGTTGAAATTGATTTAAGATGCTCAAATTGACATCCCCCAACTATCATCCGAATTTTAGCGAGATCGGACGACTAGGGCGTGAAAAATTGTTTGTTTAAATTTACGTTTGCCCATGCGCAAAGTGAGGTATCGAGTCAAGAACGATGAAACTGATAGGGGACCTTCCACCCCCTAGCCCGCACATCCCCTGAAAATTTCATCCTAATCGGATAAAAATGTTGAAAATAAGCTTGTTACAAGGATTTGCGGTCACACGATAGACACACACACAGACAGACAGAATGGCCTAAAACGTAAAATGCGAGTGGAATTTTTGATTTTGGAGACCGAAATTTGTTTTTTCCCCGAAAGTGAAAACAATGCTTCCGCTACTTTTAGGTAGACTCGGAAGCAAAATGATGAAAATAATATTTAATTAAATCTTCTTTCACAGTATTTACTATGACGACCTTTAAAACGGGTCATTTTGGTTATGTACTTTGGCTTCTGGTACCCGAATAGTTTCACGATTCACATTTATGGATGAGTAGCTAGGTAGGTACTTTGTATTCTGAGATGAGCGAGTTCATCTAGATTGTTAGCGAAACAAAAATCTCACCCCTTCTTTTATTTTAAGTACCTACTTAAGTTATAATTTGCAGGATTACGGCGAATTTCAACTTAAGATTGTTATCCACTGTCATTTGCTGTTTTGGAGGTGATGTTTAATTTTCACGTTAATTTCGAAAGATATACTAGGTATCTCGGTATAGTTGTTCCTCGCGGTAAAGTGAAGTAAGGTTTTTGCGCGAAAAATATTTGTTTCAACGTTATTTTTGTCACTGATTATTTGTTTTACAGGTCCCTTCCCTCCCCGCCCGCTTAGAATGTAAATACATGTAAGGTGGATATTTCTATGATGGGGGTCATAGTCTTCTGGGCTAATCCCTCTGGCTGCTATAAGGTGTTTTCGAATAGAACCATACACAGTATTCTACGGTTTTTGATTAAAATCTACGGTGTTATACAGTATTTTTGAATGGAAAAATCTACAGTATTTCCATACTATTGTTCTGTTTACATCTGCGGTATCTTGCCTCTTCGAATCTGTCAACCCTGGACCTTACTCTACTCAATTGAGATGTAAGTATATGCATAGCTGGATGCGGCAGTGATTTCATCATCGTTTCTGTGAACTTTACGTCACCTCCATTATCCAACCACTGATATCGAATCCTGGAAGGTACAAGAAAGGACCTGACAGATGAAATAACCAACCTACCTACCATTATTTCTTCGGATTTTTGACAGGACAACTCATTTTTGAAGTACATTTTGAGTTGAAATCCACGTAACTACAAAATAGACGATGTCTCTTGCAACTTCTGTGAACATTTTTCACTAGAAACTCCATTATCAAACCATTAATCTCGAATCCTGGAAGAGAAAGGATTCTTAACTGATGTAAAAATTATCCACCTAAGTTTCCTTGATTTTCTATTCAGCAAGTATGTACCTGACATAGACCTGGATCACGACCTTGAAATTTTTATAATTCCGTCAAATTACCTGTTGGCTGTTTCAGCGATCTCGTAGATTGTAAATAAATTTTTTGGTTCGAACCCCGATTGAGCCTCTCTGAAAATGTTCTTCCCATAATTAAATTTACCGACCTCAAATGTAACACTGCACGGGAATAAATGGAGTCTGGTATTTGATTATGGGCCGCAAGACGCATTGAGTTGTGGAGATGAGACGCGCCAGATATGGCCTTTTGATTGATCGGATTTCAACTCCTCTTTTCTCTATTGTCCCGTACCGCGTCTCATTTCGATGGAATTCTCTTTCTCATCTCCAGCCATGATCTCATCCATCCTCTAGTTATTGTTCTACGCTGTACCTTCATTGCCCGCCCCCCTTTTGAACCTGCCTAGGTGTGGTTGTAGAACCGCACTTTTAAAAGTCTTTTCATTCTTTCTGAAAGGCCCTTTTCATCATTTCACCATTGTTGAAGCTCAAAGGGACGCCTTCGAGATGGTTGGGGTCCATTAGCAGGTTCACCCCATTCTTAGTTCAGAAAGATTTGTGTCTTTAGAAGGTAGTTTTGATCATTACGATGGAATTCATCTCTCGATAGATAAGAAAACACAATTTCAATACAATTCCGTTCCTAGGGAAATGTAACTCCATTAGTTATCATTTCAAGAAAGTCGTTCACCACTTGTTTTCTCTTTTTTCTCAAATCGATCTTTATTTTTTATAAAGGTAATAAATATTATTTACAAATCACAATGTTACGACCCCCTATATCTTGTTGGAAAGCTCTCAATTTATCTCAAAACATCACGTTGTAAAATTTCCCCTCCTCCTACTGCGTATTTCACAAAATGCGTGATTAATTTAGCAAGTACCTACATAATATAATCTATCTATATATATAAATGACTGCCATATCTGTTTGAGGACTCACTACTTAAAAACCAGTGGAATGTTTGGCACCAAATTGTGTGAGAATGTTTGGGATACATTGTCAATGGTTTTCAAGAAGTTTGTACAAAATCGATCCAGCCGTTCATGAGATATGCATTTTATGCAAATGCGGCGTGTTGTGACCGGCAACGAGAAGGGATCGGGGCTGGGAAGGGATTCCGTCCTGATCAGCTGAATGAGCTAAATTCTCTCCTTTTTAACCATGAAAATTCTGAAATCCATGAAAATGCTTCAGATTAATCAGTAGAGTGAGCTAAATTCTTTCCTGTTCACTATAGCAAGTTGAATTATTGTAATTTGGAGCCTCGCTGGAATATCTAGAGACGAATGAAATTATGGACTCCGTCCTGATCAGCTGAATGAGTTTCCAGCTCATTTTAAGCAGTTTGTAGTTCTGTTTGGTTACCTGGTGTGACTTCTGAGCTAAAATCTCTCGTTTTTAACCATGAAAATTTAAATTTAATAGGGAGTCTCTGTGGAACATCAAGAAATGAATGAAATGACAGGCTCCAGATTAATCAGCAGAGTGAGCTACATTCTTTCCTATTCATAGGAAGTTAAATTGTAATTTGGAGCCTCGCTGGGATATTTAGTGACGAATGAAATTATGGACTCCGTCCTGATCAGCTGAATGTGAAAAATTCTTCTCGTTCACCCTAGGAAGTAAAAGTTTGAATGGAAACATCACTCGGACATTCGGAGACAAATGAAATGAAAAGCTCCATCCTGGTCAGCTGATTGAGCTAAATTTTCTCCTGTACATCCCTAGAAAGTTTAAATTTAGTAGGGAGTTCCCCTGGAATTTCAAGAGACGAATGAAATGTTGGGCTCTAGCCTAATCAGTTGAATGAGCTAAATTCTCCTGCTCACCCTAAAGTTGAAGTTTAATAGGGAGCCTCTCTGGAATATCTTCTAGAAACGAATCAGGACTCCGTCCGGATCAGCTGAGTGTGAAAAAGTCTCTACTGTTCACACTTAAGACACCGTAAGGTGTTTGCGGTGTCATGCAACATATCCATGTCAGAATGTATCAGTGTAGCGTTGATACTTGACTTTGATTTACTTGTTTTAGATTTTTCTTTTTCATTTGTTCATTCTAGAAACCGTCGTTAATCTATTGCCAGCTCAACTGTGCACCTCTACTAAAGATTTTTAGTGCTGCTCCAATATAACCCGCCAATCCAATATGGTCCCCATTAGAATCCGTCTGAACTGAAAGGTCGTTAGCACACGATCCGCGAAAATCGTGATTACCCTGCAATAAAAACCCGCAATGAAAAACCTTCCAGTCATCCAATGACTTGGAAAATCTTCTCGAAAATTCTTGTCGTAACAAATGCGCATAATCAGCTTTTATTGCTGCTCAGCTGGTTTATTGCCTCGCTGTGGTTTGACTTTTTTGCGTCTTGTAGGATTCTTTGTTCCATCGCTATCTGGTGAGTACTGGTTTTGACCCACTAAAATTTGGTGTAGAGTAAATTCATCTATTCTACAGGGTGGCCCCCAACTGGAAAAGTCAGGGAATTCATTTCGTCGGGAAAAGTCAGGGAATTTTGCAAAAACCACCAAATATCAAGGAATTTTTTAAATGAAAACTTGGTGTAATAATTTAATGCATTTTAAAGTATATTTAACTACTAAACAATCAAACTTCAATAGCGTACTTCATCATACTAGATGCATGTTATTTCATAGGTGAGTTATTCGAAGACAAAAATAATAATCAAGAGTTGTGATTAAACTATTCAAAAGTAACAACGCTACATAAAAAGTGAATGGATATGCCATTGGATTCCCTGGTAACATCACCTAGAGAAAACCATTTGTGAGAAAAATCAACTGAGTATTGAACTAGGGAGAAAAACCCCAGTAGAGTAGTGGATTGATCCAGTAAGGGTCCCAAAACTAGTTTGTATGTATAAGCTAGGACTTCTCAGGAGAGTTAAGGAGGGGGAAATTGGCCCAATGGAATGTGGAGTCATGTGTTATAAATTCACTGAGCAACTTTCCAACGAACGATTGTTGTGGGATGGGAAATCAGGAAGTTTTTTGCTCTCTCTGTCATCGATTGATAGTAGGTGAAAAAAAAGTGTGACATTTTTTGCAGTCGGAAGAAAATTTTGAATTATCCCCAAAGCTAAGAAATCCAAGTAAGGAAAAATGTACTTCAACAAATAGCTTCAGATCACATATTGATGAAATATTAAATACAAAATCATGCAGCAAATATCGTATGGGTGAATTTTCGTAAATTATTGTATTACATTTAGGTTAAATTGTTATGAAATTTGAGCACTTCGAGGGTAATGAAATTGTTAAATATAAGTAGACTGCATAGAAGCTGTCAGTTTTTTTTTTCTTTAAATTATACGATTTTTGTTTTAGAAGCATAAAAAAATTGAATTTGATATTTTTTGTCAGGGAAATCCGAAGTTCGGTCAGGGAAAAGTCAGGGAAATTTAAAATTTTTCATTTAGGGGCCACCCTGATTCTACACAAAGACATGTAACATTCATCTACCTATCATACACAAAGACACGTAATATAAATTTATATATATATATATATATATATATATATATATATATATATAAGTTACGTACACACTAGGCGACACTAGGCGTATTGTAACAGCAAACTGCTGATCACGCATTACTATCCTATATATACAGCCCGTAGGCGGCTCCAACCTTCAGTCTTGTTCCGCCGTCCGAGCCATCTTCATCTTGTTTATTTCTAACACCAAGTCCGTATCAAGTCCGTATTGTGTTATATTCCAATAAATCAGTTTTTAAAAACTCTAACAACGTGAGTTATTCTATTTTTGGCGCAGTCTCCGGATCGATAGTGTTTTCTTCGACGCATACGACGTAAACTCTATCGGAACCTACATTTTACAACTCCAGTTCGGATCGGTAGTGTTTCTTCGACGAATACGACGGAACTCTATTGGGATTACCAACGGGCAAGACTCCTTACAGCATGACACTCCAACATCTGTAAGTAAATAACCAATACGAGACCTACCACTTCATCGTTAATTTCGCACACACCCAGTGCTCATAATTAATTTCGCACACACCCAGTGCTCATAATTGATTTCGCACACACCCAGTGCTCATCGTTAATTTCGCACGCAACCAGTGCTCATCGTATTATTTCTCGCACACACCCAGTGCTCATAATTAATTTCGCACACACCCAGTGCTCATAATTAATTTCGCACACACCCAGTGCTCATCGTTAATTTCGCACGCAACCAGTGCTCATCGTATTATTTCTCGCACGCACCCAGTGCAATTCGAATTCGCACACACCTAGTGCAATTCAAACTCGCCCACACCTGGTGCGATTTCACCAACAGATAACTTTTGTCGTTCACTCCAAGTAAACAAGTTAACTTGGACACAAATAACTTTTGTCGTTCACTCGACGGAACCTTGGCTGACAATCTTTATCTCAGCCAACTCACATCCTGTTCGCCCCGCGAGAGCCTGACGTTATCTCTCGTCTTACCGGAGGGGGAGAGGCACCCGCGGAGGAACTCTGACGACCTTCACCTCTCACGACCTTCGCAAGATCGTAATTGGTGGATTTACATTCGATTTTATTTCATTAATTCAACCAATTTCATTGTTTGTGCTATTTCATCTTTTATTTTGACTAATCTTTTACTCTAATTAATTAATTAATTCATAAATTTCATTTTATTTCCTTGTATTGTATGTGCATGTCTACTGTTTAACTAACTGATAACTGAATTCCACACCAAAATTCCCAAAGTCAAAGAACCGAAACCCCAAACTAGCTTTTGGGATTGGAGCTCACAACGACTCCACAGAACCATGGATTCTAATAACGTCGCTAATATTCCCCTTCCACTCGGACCACCACCAATAAATGGGGCCGCCCTGATTCGTCAGGCACTGAACCCCATACCCGAAATACCCGAAATAAATCCACCACAATTTCCCCCTGAAAATCAACCACAACTTCCAATTGAAAATCCACCACTTCCGCCCGAACACAATTTCCCACAAGTAAACCCACAACTAGGTCCAAACCAACAAATACCCCAAGTATTCCGAAAAGAATATGATAGGTTAATCCCGGAATTTAACGGGGAACCCCTCGTTTTACCCAAATTTATAAAACAATGTGATAAAATATTTGAGAAATTCCACGACCACAACGACCCAGATAACTTTCAAAATGAAGTAATCATGGGGACATTCACTTCAAAGTTAGGTCCCAAAGTAACGGAAAAAATATTCATAAATTCTATAGATAACTATCAGGAACTAAGGGGAGCGCTACTTCAAACTTATAGCGACAAAAGGGATACGTATACTCTATTACAAGAAATGAGTGAATTGAAACAGCTCTCACAAGAGGATTGTTTCAATTTCCACGACCGTCTTTGCCATCTATTAAATGCGCAGGTTGCCTACATCAAACTGAATATGGGCAGCGCAGCTCCGATTTTAACGGAGTATATGAAAAATTACGCCCTAAGAGTGTTCGCTCATGGTATTTCGGAACCATTGGGTGGCCTCTTAAGGACCAAAGGCCCAACCAGTTTGGGAATGGCTCTCACTATGTTGACAAACGACTTCAACCTAAAACCCAGGAACAAACCTTCCCCAGGTTATTCCTCCGCTCATCCGGCTTATCAACCTGCCGCTGCGTCAACGAGCCGGAACGTCCCAAGACCAAACCCCTCGTTTCAACCACAAACATCGCGCTTCACGCCCAGACCCACTCAAAACCAATACCAAACACCAGTTGCTAAAGCCTACCAACTATTGCAAAGCCTTGCCCAAGGCGGCCAGTCGAGGCCCGGCCCACCTTGGCAACCGAAACCTCAATACCAACCGAAACCTCAATATACCCCAAATCAATATCAAAACCAAACCTCCCCAAACCAAAACGCGCAAACATACAATAGGCCTGCTCAACAACCCAAAACATCTCAAACTAATTCCCATAGAACCCCAACGGCGAAACCCCAATCTCAAAAATGGACGCCTATGTCTTGGAGAACATCCAACCCAAATTTCCATAACCTCGAAAATGACGAACCCCAAATTCCCGACTCTGAGGAACAAAATCGGGACCACGAAACTTGGCAAATCTTACAAGATGAACAGACCCAGGACATCGACCCGATCTATGAACATAACATAGACGAAATCACAGATTTTTTAGACCACACCAGCCTCGAACCCCCACATACGACCTAATGTCACTATACTCTAAACCGACTGACGAACTAACGTACATAACTATGCCTAAACTAAACCTAAAAATTCTAATCGATACTGGTGCTTCTGCAAGTTTTATAAACCCCGAAATAGCCAACAAATTTTTCCCCGACAAAATTTCCCAAAGTACTTTCCTTGTAAAAACCGTACACGGAATTTCTAAGGCAAAAACTAACGCAATGGTCCCATGTGGCGAACTCTTCCAAACCAAAGGTCTAAATTTAAAATTTAACATCTTCGATTTCCACAGCAGATTTGACCTCCTCTTGGGCTTAGACAATCTTAGACTACTGCGAGCCGGAATAATGCTGCATGAAAACGTCCTAAGAACACCAAAGGTTGACATACCCCTCCAATTTTTAAACCTCAAAACCAACGAAATCCATAACATTGACAGTAGGTGCGTCCAACAAATCAAATTGAAAATAAACAATGTTAAAGAAGGTGACGCTATCGTCCCTTACCAAAAGATAGGTCCCATAGAAATACCACAATGCTTAGTACGAGTAGACAACTTCGAAGCCCATGTTCACGTCCTAAATTCAGAAGAAAAACCCACGAGACTCGTACAAACATTCCCTGTAACAGTTGAACAGGTTACCCCGAACGAATTAACACCATCACACGAATCACAAAATCCGAGTCAAAACTTCAACAATTTCGACTGTCCCAAATTCAAATTCGATCTAGGACAACTCAGGATGGACCATATGAACGAGGAAGAAAAAACAGCTATCTCCCAGTTAGTAATAAAATACGCGGATATCTTTCATCAAGACGGCACTTACCTGACCTTCACAAACAACGTAAAACATGTGATTAGGACGACAGACAATGTACCGGTATACGCGAAAAACTATAGGTTCCCCGAAATATACAGAGAGGAACTAGACAAACAAATGGAGGAATTACTTCAACAAGGCATCGTTAGAAACTCTGAAAGCCCTTGGAACGCCCCCATTTGGATTGTCCCAAAAAAGGCAGACAATAGCGGTAAACAAAAATTTCGAGTTGTTGTCGATTACAGGAAGCTTAACCAAAAAACGATAGAGGACAAATACCCTCTTCCCCAAGTCTCAGAATTACTAGACAAATTAGGGAGGTGCCAATACTTTAGTACGATCGATTTGAAATCCTCATTTCACCAGATTGAGATGGATCCGAACAGTATTGAGAAAACAGCGTTCAGCACGCCCACACGCCATCTAGAATGGACTAGAGTCCCATTCGGATTGCGTAATGCACCCTCGACTTTCCAACGTGCTATTGACACCATATTACGCGGAATTGCTAACGAGTACTGTTGTGTCTACCTCGACGACATAATAGTATTCAGTACTAGCCTGCAAGAGCACATCCAACGCTTAGAAGCCGTTTTTAAACGCCTTAGGGACGCGAACTTAAAGGTACAACTCGACAAAACAGACTTCCTCAAACGCGAAGTTAGTTATTTAGGACATGTAGTAACCCCACAGGGAGTAAAACCTAACCCCGATAAAATATCAGCCATACAGAAATATCCTATTCCTAAAACACCAAAGGAAATCAAGGGTTTTCTAGGACTGTTAGGGTACTACAGAAAATTTATCAACAACTTCGCCCGACTGACTAAACCCTTAACTCAATGTTTAAAAAAGGATGCGACGATAGACATAACGGACCCCGATTACGTAAACTGCTTTGAAACGTGTAAAAACCTCCTGTGCAATGATCCGATACTTCAGTATCCTGACTTTACCAAACCTTTCCACCTCACAACGGACGCGAGTAACGTAGCATTAGGAGCTGTTCTCAGCCAAATAACTAACAATGCGGACCTCCCGATTGCCTACGCCAGTCGTACACTAAATGACTCTGAACAGAAATACTCGCCCATCGAGAAAGAACTCCTTGCAATAGTCTACGCTGTGGGTTATTTCCGCCCATACCTTTTTGGAAGGAAGTTCACAATCTACACAGACCATCGCCCCCTTCAGTGGTTATTTTCCCACAAAGAACCTAGCTCAAGGCTGTTCGCCTGGAAAACCAAACTTCAGGCTTACGACTTTGAGATAGTATACAAAAAGGGAGCATTAAACACGAACGCTGACGCGCTGTCCCGACCGCCGCAAACAAAGTCTGTCTCGCCGAGTCCAAAATCTGTCTCGCAAAATCTAAACGCAATCGAAAACGAGTATGAGTCTTCCGACTCAGTGATAGCCAACTTTGATCCGGAGGAGGGAGGAGAAACTCACTCTCACTCCGATAACTTAGAAACTTTGTCTGGCCTTACAGTACACTCGAATTTTATCGGCAACACCGTAACGACAATAAGTATCAGAGACCAACCCGTGAACCTATGCACTAATCAAATATTACTCACTACCGTACGACACCCTGTTTTTAAACCCGTTACGACGATCAAATTATTCGGAAACAAAACGCGCATGATAGTAACAGTCAGCGAATCACAATTCGAATCCGAAATTACAAAATTTGTTAAGGAATTTATTCACCCAAGGGTCAAATATGGTATATATTTTGAAACTGATACCTATGAGAAATTTGTGCAAGTAGTCACCAAACAATTCACCCATACGGAAATAGACATCACGAGGTACACCAAAAAACTAAGAGACATACAAACTAACGAAGAACAAACCAAAATAATCCGCAACTACCATGAAGGTCACACTAATCACAGAGGAATAGAAGAAACATACGAGAAGTTAAAACGAGAATTCTACTGGCCCAATTTAAAGACAACAATACAAAAATTCATTAATAATTGCGAATTATGCCTTAGGAGCAAATATGAGAGATCTCCCCTCAAAATCAAATATAACGTAACACCAACCGCCTCACGGCCATTGGAGACCCTTCACATCGATAAATTCACAATAGAAAATACGAAATTCCTCACTGGTAATCTAGACTCCCGCGATGAGGAGAAATACAATAAAATCCTGAACCATTTATCAAACAAGCAAGAGGACCTTCAAGAACAAATAAAGTCACAGTATTCTATCAACCAAGCAATATTAGAGAATTTTAACAAAACCATAGATACCATAGCACACAATAACCGCGTGATCATCAAAGAATTAAGACATCTCAAATATATAAACTTGGAGTTAGGACGAGTCAACGCAATTATCACTACACTAGAACACCTTCAAACGCTCCTCAACCTACTTCTAAGCGCCCTACAAGACATTGAAAACTCACTCACATTTTGCAAACTAGGAAAATTACATCCTAGCATAGTCGACTCTCGGGAACTCTTCACTGAATTACAAAGATTGTCCAAATTCTACGGCAACACGTTCCTAGATTACTCCAATAAGGCCCTGTTTGAGATTCAATCCTACATTCAAGTCCAATGTTTCGTGGGAAGTAGCGAAATCATTTACTTCTTAGATATACCCATTGTGGACCCAGAAAATTTCGATTTGTATTACGTGGAACCCTTACCAACACAGTTAGAAAACGCTCAAATAGTAACCATCATCCCAAAGAAAAAATTCTTCCTCAAATCCCAAACAAGCTCAAGAATCGTAGCATTACGCCACGAGTGCCCTGCCGGTCACCTATCTCTCTGTCCAAACCACCTAACATCGGAATTAGATCTACCATGCGAAATTCAATTCCTACAAACAGGTTCCACCACTCAATGCAAGTACGTCAATCTTGACATCCCCACCAATTACGTGAACTTAATACCGGAAATCAACCAATACCTTCTTGTCTTCCCACACGGAGACACGATTCAAATTATTAATACAGAAGGGACAGAAGTCCGAACCCTATACGGAATCCATCTCGCGAAACCAGGGACGGACCGATTAGTATACCATGACCAAACTTTGTTTGCCCCCCGAAAGGAACTGTCCGGCCGACCCCTGATCATGAACTCCATCAAACTACAATTACAACCCTCTCAATATCCGGAATCGGAAATTCAACTAAAAGGTCTCGACCTTAACCTAGTTCACATGCCCGATGCCCGCGCAATTCCCATCTCGTATTATGAGAAACTCAAAACACCCAGCTTTTGGACCATCCTCCTGTACTTATTCCTCGTGTCACTCGTCACATACATTATGACCCAGTACTACCGCCACAAAAGAAAAGTAAGGCTTTCCCCAAACCATCAGTAACCGTATTTTTATTGTACAACATTACAATACAAAACAGTAGTACAGTACAATACAATACAGTGCAAGCATCTGTAACCTAATTTCTGTAATTTGTAATCAAAACTCTGTTTTTCTCTGTATTATCATGTAATAGGTTTTAGGTTGTACTTTGTTAATGTACTAATTTTCATACTAGTATTTTTGTATTAATTTGTATTAATCTTGTATTTTTGTAATTCTACATTTTTGTATTAATTTTGTATTTTTGCAATAATTTGTACTAATTTTTTGTACCAATTTTCGTACTAGTATTATGTGGTAGTATTATGACATTGTTATAATGGAAATGTAATGTAACGTAATGTTTGTAATATCATATTTGTAATAATGCGGACTAACTTAACTTTGAAACTTTAAATTTTGAACTTTGAAAATTTTTATTAATTTTGAACTTTGAACTTTGAAAATTTTGTTAACCCCAAAATTTTGTCTCGGCGGGGAGGAGTTACGTACACACTAGGCGACACTAGGCGTATTGTAACAGCAAACTGCTGATCACGCATTACTATCCTATATATACAGCCCGTAGGCGGCTCCAACCTTCAGTCTTGTTCCGCCGTCCGAGCCATCTTCATCTTGTTTATTTCTAACACCAAGTCCGTATCAAGTCCGTATTGTGTTATATTCCAATAAATCAGTTTTTAAAAACTCTAACAACGTGAGTTATTCTATTTTTATATATATATATATATATATATATATATATATATATATATATATATATATATATATATATATATATATATATATACTCGTATAAATTTATATTACGTGTCTTTGTGTGACTTAAAAAAAAAGTTCTACACCGATTTCCATGCGGGTGGGCGAAAACTGACGTGAAAGTTCCAGGGATGGTTTTAGGCTATATAACAATCCTCTAGACCAGGGGTTTCCTACCATTTTTACTGAAGGGCCACGCTATAAAATATTTGAGACAAGGCGGGCGAACAATTTACTAATATTGCGCTCCCCCCAATACATTAACGAAGTTTAGTTTTAATTAAGAGTGCTCAGTGGTGGTTATTGAGATATTCTGGGCTTAGTTTTCTAAGTAGCTACATTCCCTTAAATATCTTTGTTGTTGGATACCTAACTCAAATCATGTTATTTTAAAAAATAATGTGAACAAAATATTCCTGACCTAAGTAAGACAATTATTAATGATTTTTACTTAGGCCTACTTTCACTAAACATTTCAATGATTATTTCAAATACCCATACATTTTTATATAACATGATGAGTTATTTTCAGTCCTGCCGTAGGTACAGTCGGGGTAAGCTTTCTGTCCTTACACCGCCACAAGACAGTCCGTGCAAAACACTGACCATTGCTGAATGGCTGATCGCTGCTGGTTTACAGATAACTTAACGCTTATCGAGAACGGAAGGGATAAAAATAGAGACGATTACTGTACTCTCAGTTACCGGTAAAAGTATTTTAAGGAAAATATATTTTCAAATAAAAAAAATCTTTTTTTAGTTTGTAATTTTTCCGAGGGCCGGTCAAAATCTACTCGCGGGCCGGATGTGGCTCACGGGCCGTAGGTTGGAGACCTATGATCTAGACTATCTCCTTAAGGGGAGACAAGACCTGAAAAATCGTCCGTTTTAGTGGCCCATTGAATTCTCCACTCAATTTCGAGCATTTTTGTATATGATAATCCATTATAAGGATGACAGAATGCGCCAATAATTACTCTTAAAGTTGGCTACTGCGCGCTTCACTTGAGAGGGTGCGGTCAGTGGTCTCGCTTAACTCCTAAAGTTGTCTAGTAGACAACTTCTGATGCAGCCACTAATGAGTAGTTACTGTCCAGGTAACCAAATTAGCAGGGTCAGGCGGTGCAAGTGCGTCTCTTCGTTTTATATCGCTATGAGGCCACTCTACATATTTCAATAAGTTTCTTAGCAGTGAACAAATAAGCGTAGTTAATTGGAATTTGGAACCATTTTCCGCGAACCGCGAAGCCTTCATCCGATATCAGAGTGTGAATCTGAGCATCTGAGGGAGGTACAGTTTTCAATGGTTTTCTTGTCTATAACCCTTCCTTTCCTGTTTATTCCTCTGTTTATCGTCCAGCATTATGTCTCTGTATGAACTGCGCACTTGAGAAGGCTACCAAAATCGCTGCAGTAAATTAATAAAACGTTCATGCCCATCTTCTTTTGACTGTGGGGTTTTCAGTGCGTTTTCAAATAAGGGGCAAGTGCGTTTCATTAAAAACCACATGAAATTACCAGGAAAATAACAAAAACCAAGGTCTTGAAGCCTAGTTTCCATCCAGAACCTCTTCCTCTACCCCCAGGCACAACCGCACGCTTCTCCCAAACCTCAGTCCTATCTTATCATGCAAAACTCTGGAGTCTTCAAGTTCTCTCTCACGCAAACCTCATTCCCCAACCGACATCGAATCACAGGACAGCCAACAAGTGGATCAGTTTATGACCATGTTATCAACTCAGGAATTCATGTTAAGTAGCTAAAAATGATCTATTTTATTTTTTTTAAACAATTAATTTTAAATTGTACCTAAAATCATCTTCCTGCATTGGTTCATTCTATTTTTATTATTTATCGGGTAGAAAGTTGAAAACGCACTTTCCCCACTATACGTACTTACTTGCCCACTATACGTACTTAATGGTAGCATTAGAAAGTCGGATTTATGGAAAACGTGTACGCACTTGCCCCCCCTGTCCCAAGGTAACCATTTTTTCACACCCCAGTCGTTCGCTCTCTCTCAAATTTGGATGATAGTTGGGAGACGACGATTCGATCATCTCATATCAGTTTCAATATGATTGTCTCATTAATAGCTGCGCATGCGCCAAGCATCCCCCAGGCAGGTCCCTGGGGACCTTAATGTCCCCAGTTTTCATCCGATTTTGATGAATTTGTCAGGGAATGTACAGGTTAGGCTGTAGATAATTCCTTACCAAATTCATTGTTCTCAAATGAACACTCCATTCTGCGCATGCGCAAACGTTAATCACATCGAGTATTATTTTGTTCGTTTCTTAATTGACCAATTAAGACGTTTCACTATTCATCTTGCTGTAGGTACTGTTTTCCGCTATGGAATTTTTTAAGATCATTTGAAACCTCTCAATAATCTATACGGAAACTAGGAAGCTATATGCCTCACCCAACTTGGCAGACGTTTTTTCGTAGTACCTAGTCAAGAATTCCTGAATCTAGTACTCTTTTGGACAGCACTGTCTTTGTAGCAGCTAGTGATGCAATGCGTTTTGTAGGATCATCTAAGGACTGATCTTTATCATCTCTTGAAATCAGGAGTAGACTATTTTGTCGTTAGCCCCCTACCATCCTACGCTACGCCCTATTAAACTTTACTGGTTTCTTATTGGTATCTCGTTCTGTAACAACGACGGCCCATACTGGTTAAGCCGTTCTTGTGTGTTTCTCGTGGTCTTTTGTTTTCTTTTATTTCTGTCCCCGTTCCCTCCGGTAGACAATGGCGCTGGTCTCGGAGTCTTGACAGACGTCCAACCGGTGTGACAGCTTCGCATATTAATGAAGGGGATCGATCCCTCGCGACTGTTCGAATAAGATCGAGACGAGGTGTACCTTCCCACGGAATAGGGTACCAATATTCTGTTGGTTAACTAAAGCTAATTATTTTTATTCATCGTTAACAATTTCCGTTGAAATATTACCATTCCGCCCAGAACCTTTACTTAGGTCATGTTTCCCCCTGTACATACCAACCTACTTACTCTAAAAAATACTCGGTCATGCAGCATGGCTAATAGGGCGAATTTGCAACGAAAAGTTGTGGATACAATTGAATTGGGCACTTAAATTCTGATCATTAAGGCCAACCATGACTTCAAAACAGAAGTTGGTGAAAAACGTTGTCTATTTCCACGAAAAATAAAGAGTTACAATGTTGAATCGATTTCGACGGTTAGGCCATCATCAGTAACTAACGATGATTGTTTGTTACTGATGATGGCCTAACCGTCGAAATCGATTTACACATTGTAACTCTTTATTTTTCGTGGAAATAGACAACGTTTTTCACTAACTTCCGTGTTGAAATGGGTTTCCACAACTTCATCGCGAGTGATTTAGTTCGTAACCATGACTTATTCAAGTCAATTGAAAAAATTGAGAGGTCACGAAAAATGTCGCGATTCATTCATGCTTACAACCAACCCATTTCTAGGTTAATATAACTCCTGAAGTTTTAAAGTACAAAGAATTTATTAGATTCTAGATGATGCATTAGATTAGTTTTATAGTTTTTTCTCCCGTTACCCCTAGAAAGTTGAAATTTGATAGGGAGATTCTCAGGTACACTGGAGTTGATTGGAATGAGTGTTTCTTTCCTAATCAGCTGAGTGAGCTGAATTCTCTCCGTTTCATCTTAGGAGGTTGATATTTGATTGTGAGGGGAGACTCCCTGGGACAAAGAGACGATTGAAATTAATGGCTCGTTCGTTTTCAGCTGTGAGCTAAATTCTCTCCTGTTCATCCCAGGAATTTAAGATTTGATAGGGAGACTCCCTAGAACATTAGGTAAGAGACGATTGAAATGTTTGAGTCACTCCTTATCATCTGAATGAGCTAAATTCTCTCTTGTTCATCCTATAAAGTTGATATTCGATATGGAAACTCTCTGGGCTTTCTTTGTTTTTATTTGTAGATAAAAATCATTTAAAGAACCAGACATATACATGTATTGATGTATCTGCATGAAGTGTAGATACCGTCAACTCATACAACTTTGTGCCACTTTTTTGGTTTTTTGAGCATCAGAACTGTATTTGTCGTCGTATCTCGTTGAAATGTTTACCCAAGATACTTACACATCTCAGTGATCAAATGTCGCTAAGGAAAAAATTCCATCAGTTCAGCGAATAGAATGGGAACTATTTATTCGTGGCACATTCATTACCCCAGGAAGGTGCAACTTTGAGCCACCATCTTTTTTAGCCTATAATGAAATGAAAAACCTAATGTGGCTCATTGTGGCGGTCTGAATCTTGTTAATCAGCATGTTAACTTTACAACGTAATACAAAAAAATTTGCCCTCGGAATTTTTAGTGTTTTTTCGATTTTTTAAACAAGGTGAATATAAAAATCAATGCAAGGCAAAACTTTCTGTTCGTTTTTATTATAAAATCTTAACAATTCATACAAAAATATCCCAACAAATCTTCAACTCGTCCAGACACCTTTCTCCGATTCTGAGCACCCATTTTCTGTAAAAATACATCGAGAAAGCATTAAATTTTATTGCAGAAATAATAAAAAAACGGTGGCACAAAGTTGTACCCCTAAGTTCCCGTTTCTAACATATCTGGTAATATCATAGAAACAAACAAACTTCTGATAACACCAAATACTGTAATTGGTAGCTGACAGTATAGGGATGAAAATATGAACTTACCAGACTATTCAGAAATCCGCAGCATACTCATTCAAAGGAGACTCCCAGCACAAACTGAACAACTCCCTTTTAGTGGACTAGAGAAAGAGCTACCTTGCCGGCACTGAAATCCACAGGGAAGACTTATGGGAGCGTCGGCATCCTCTTCTACCAACCCGCTGCTCGTGGGAATTTTTTCGAACTAATAACTTCAAGTTTGTTACCGTTAAAGAGCATAAGGTTCAAAAAACGAGATTGGCACAATGTTGAACGGGGTGCACAAAGTTGTATGAGTTGACGGTACTTTAGTTTCTCATACCACCTGGCAACCCTTTCTTAAATTTTTATAGTAAAGTTTGGACGAACATTGCCTGGTTTTTTTAATCATTGATTAGGTACTGACAAAGTTGTGTCATTGAATAATAAACAAACGTGCGTCTAGGGTAAAATTTCATGTGTCTACGGTAAAATGTCAAGCATGCTAGGGTAAAACGTCATGCTTTCTAGGGTTTTTAGAGTAAACCGCGCTAAGTTGGCAGCTCCGAACCTCCCTCTCCCTTCCCTCCAAGGACGGCCGTTCTCCGGGCGTCGCTCTCCCTCTCTTCCGCTCAACATGGCCGCAGCAACAAGTGGTCGCTCCCGGCTCGCCTTTTCCGCCTTCAAAATCCCTTTCAAACGGTTTCAACCCCCGTGAAAACGTCTTCCGATCCCTTTCTAATGAAGTTCACAACAATCTAGCTTTCAAAGTGTCTAAAACACCGCATTTTAAACCACAAACGCGACCTTTTTCGCGAACATTTTTCTAATTTCGGTTTTTATGGTTGGCCGCCCGTAGAGAAAACACCCGACCTTCCGCGACGTGACCGCTTTGAAAGCGTCGCTTTGCCTTGTGAAAGCTTCGCTTCTCCAACTCATCTGTAAGTAGAATTCCACCCATTTTTATCAGCTTTAATCTATACGTATTTTCAGCGATTTTCAAGATAATCTCTTCTTATGTTAAATTCCTGTTTTGTCGTAATTTTGAAGATTTAGGCAGTTTCAGCCAGAAACAATTGGCCGAACCACGCAAGCGCGGTTTTACGTGACCTTGCAGTCTCGCTCTCGCCAACCAGTTGCATTTTCAACTCCCTGTCATTCAAATAAATATTACAAAATTAATTTATAAATAATTTCCATTAACATTTTTCTTTAGAGCTTTTTTCGGCTTAAGTAACTACTCCATGGGTACCTAATTAATGTACGATTTAGATCGTTTCCCAGGTAGTTCCTGGATCATTGTGAATCTGCTCGATTTCAGCGAATTATTTTCTGCATGGTGTGTGCATATGGTCATAGTTCTATATATTTTAACTCAGTTTTTTATCACATTTCTCAGATCTGTTGGCAAGTAGTTTCTAGTTTGGTGAGACTTTTTTATATTTATATTGCTGGTCCTTGTCTGCAGTCAGATTTCAATCGTATCAAAGAGGCAGGAGGCACTGCTGTTGGATTGTAAATTTAGTCTTGAATATGATTTTGGTTTGTAGGACTAACTGATCCGTTCTACTAGATTTGTTCTAAGCATTTTTTATCTTGGGGTAATTTGGTAGATCAGTAATACAAAAAAAAATTAAATTCACGAATAGTGTATCCGGGATCCGCTAGGTTCGTCGCTGTGGTCGCGTATCATGCGGACTACATAGACCTTCCTGCTTCCGCGCATGCGCTGTATCATTTGACCTTCCAGTCTTGCCACCTCTTGCAATCCCCCCATTGTTTCCACGTCCGCCTAATTTATATTATTTTTGTTATGAAAAATCTTCACTTTTTTACAGCTTGTTTATGTTTTTCAGTAGCAGCAATGTTTGTTTGCAGTTTCTCCCGCCAACATTTTCTCTCTTCACTGGTTTCGTTTTGACCTTTTTTGCTTGATGGCAATTTGAATTTAGGTTGGCATTATTGTTGGAATAAATATTAGCCTGTCTGGTACAGAGATCGATTAGCCTTTTTTTGTATTTTTGCTCATTTGATTATAATAATGATAATCAGTCCGACTCTGTGGTCATCACTTTTTTATGCTCTTTCTAGTGAGCTGATGAAAATTGTTAAAAAATTTGTTTCGGTTTATTTAAGATTCTTTATAGATGTATATACCATTCTTCATTGATAAAATAAGATTCTTCATGTAAATACCTAATTTCGAAAGGGAAAAAAGCCTGGTAGGTGCCTAGGTGGTAATTCAAGGAGAAAATCTCGTTTGAAGGTGAAAAATTACGCTCCTTGAATCGAGTTTGGGGTCGACTTCTTCGTAATTTTCTACGCTGAATCCGATGGTAATATTTCCTTGGACGCGTAATTTCAATCCATTGAATAAGCTGTCGTTTGGATGAAAATCGGACGTTTGTGTTATCTGAATTAAAATCACTCATTCATTTCGCATTCAATAACTCGTCAATAAGATGGATAGAGTTTAAACTAAACGCTGCAAATTATTGCACAAAGGCATATCATTTCTGCATTGCATAGTCCTTCTACGAAGAAGACCTGTCTATAATTATTAAACTAATTATATAATACGTTAGGTATCTAAATGTATCTGCATATAGTTGTAGACGCCTACCGAAGAGAAATTATTGAATTAATTACTTAACACACTCGCACTTTTCTAGTATTTAGCACGAGTTGACCCACAACTGAAAATTAGTTACTTAGTTACCTATAAAAAATACTTACATCACCTAGCTAAGATTCAGAAGTTCACCTTCACGTGAACAAAAATTCCATCGTAGTTACAAGGCGGTTTTTGCTGTTCCCACCAGATTTCCGCTGACCACCGAGTCGTTGCATGGAAAATTGTACTTCGTCATTTTTCATCCCACAAAATTCTTTCGGAAGCTCTCGATTTATCCAACCATAATTACCGCGAACGGACTGCGAAGTGCGTGGCCAACAAGCTGAGTTATGAGCATGGTTATATGAAATATTGTTTACTCACTGATCATTCTCAATCATTGATGTTTGAACACGATTGCAACCGCATGCTAATTTCTGATAATTCATGTTATATGAATAAATTGGAGCTTATGACGAGAAGGGGGGGGGGGGGTCTGTAAAATATGCATTTTTCGTGTGAGGGCTCAAATGAAAGCTTTCCTATGTCGAGGAGATTTCAAATATGATAAATGACTAATGTGATACATCAAACCGCATTTTTTAATTTTTTTAATTTAATTTTGTGTATCATTAGAGAGTTTTTGTTCTTCCCGTACGATTTCCCCCCGTTAACCCGTAGAGCAGCATCTAGAGCAAGCAACTGCAGTTACAATAATTCTTTCACTTTGGTGTGAATTACTGACTACTAAATCCTCATATTTTGACATGCTGGATAGCCTACCCAAAAGGAAATTTAACGCTCTTTCCAACGGTATCCTAACATTTGAATTTATTCAATATGAAAGGGAGTTATAGCCGATTTTGTAACGTAAGGTTGAAAACACGAAAAAAGTCCTGAATCGTGAGTAACTCGAAAACTATGCCTCTAAAAAAAGTGTGAGAGACACTTTTTGTTGCAAATTAGTTGTAGGATGAACCCCTAGGAGGTTACTAACCAAAAGTGTCCCCACAGAAACCTATCCATTGGATTCCATTTAAATTCCTCTAATTTAAATTTAAGACAGAAATTTAAATTTATTTTTAGGTTGTAAAAATCTATTGATAGCCTGGCCTTTTGGTCCTTACTTTGTCTGGAAAGCATCCTACATAGTCTTAAGTTGAGTTCTTGAGAGGAAACAACGTGCAATCTTGAACAAATTAAATCATTTTCTTAATCTCAACATGAAAAACTAAGTATGCTTCTTAAATGGTTATCTATCATCACGCCCAAATACTTAATAATAAACATGGAAGCTAAGCACAATCACATTTTTATTCCCAAATAAGATGAAAGCACTTCGATTCACGAGGTTTCTTCTATTGTGTGTTGCAGTGGAAAAACACTACAGCGGGAATAAATCGAGAAATGCCATCGTCAGGGAGGACTTCCCCATGGCCAAAGACGCCCAGCAGAGGGCGAACCTTCGTGAAAAAAAGTTAAAAGCTACTATGCAGTGACCATGCAAAGAAAAAGAAACTAGGCCGTAACAAAGACCAACATTATTATTGCTCAAAGAAGAAATAACGGCAAAAGAATGAATAGAATTACTTACTTGGGAAGAAATTCCAGAAAGTCACACTGGGGTCAAATAGTCCCCCAAACAAAAAAAGTCAACCGTTTATAGCACACTGGGGTCAGATGTGGCCCATAGCACGTTTGCAAGTTAACTGCACGAACTCTAGCGAGTGACTGACCTTAACCACTGACAAAGGGGCTCAGCAGGGCTGCCAACTTTATTTACAAAATATCCCTGTTCGAAGAAAAAATTTTTTTTAAATAGATACACGGCCAAATGTAAATCGTGGGGTCACGAATGACCCCGGTGTGTCATCCTAGGGTTAAGTTGGGTTCTTGACAACAAGCAATCTTGAACAAATGAAATAATTTTTTGATCTCAACATGGAAAACTCAATATGCTTCTTAACCCATTCCGGACCTATGGGATCATATTATCCCATTTCGGACTTCCTGGTGGCCCGATGGTCCCATACTGTGTTGTAGCGAGATGAATCTGAGAAAGGGCTCGCCTGTGACAAAGGAAGGTACAGAAGTCTTCTCCTTAGTGTTTGTCTTCAGTAGGACCTTGACCATTGGCGTGAACAGTTGGTTTGTTGACAGGATTTTTCTCTTAGCTGAAAATTCCGGTAACTGTCGTGAATGTGATTTTTTGGTTACACAAACATCTGTGGTCCTCCAGGTAGCTCACTCGTTTAGGTCCGGTGTTGAATGTGTATGGTTATCTATCATCACGCCCAAATACTTAATAATGGTCACTACATGGAAGCTAAGCACAATCACATTTTTTATTCCCAGATAAGATGAAAGCACTTTGATTTACGATGTTTCTTTCGATTGTGTGTTGCAGTGGAAAAACACTACAGCGGGAATAAATCGAGAAATGCCATCGTCAGGGAGGACTTCCCCATGGCCAAAGACGCCCAGCAGAGGGCGCAGGACGAGGCTTTGGCCGAGTACTACAGGCAAACCAAACTTTTGTAAGATATTACTGTAATTATTTTATTTGAATCAGACTTGTTGTGGGCGAATTCTTCTCTTAGCTTTTGAATTTCCACTTAAGTTCTTCGTTTTGATCAGTTTTCTACTTCATTTTTGTATGTTCTAAAATATTCTAACACTTCGTTTTTCTGTTTATGAAAAATGAATTTTGGTGTATCTTGAAAATTCGTCTACATAAATGTAACTTTAATACCGTGCACCTCCGCAAACATCAATGAATAATTTCAAGTAGTTCTAGATTTCTGGGTTGTCCTGAGTTGGTTTTGTTAACAGTTTTGTGAGTTTAACTCTTATGCAGGTTTCACAATCATCCAGTTTAGACAAAGGGTTGACTTTCAGACCGTCTACATCAACATGATGATTAGTTCATAATAGATGAGTAGTGCCTATTTTCCGTTTTTCAGGGAAGAGGAAGACGAGAGGATTGCCAGAGAGATCGCTGAACGGCTCGAGAGGGAAGAAGCCGAAAAGTTGCGACGGTTGGAAATCGAAGATCAGCGAATGGCCAGGATAATGCAGGTAATTTTCCTCATAATATGCAGCAAAACGCTGCAAATGATTACACAGAGGTTAATATTTCTGTAATGTATAGCTCTTCTATGCAGAATGCCTGTCTATATTATTAACCGAATTATTATGTTAATGTGTCAGCATAGGTGTAGACGCTTACTGAACAGAAATTAATAAAATGAAATAACACGCCTAAACTTTCCTTACACGAGCTGGGGCCTATTTCATAAAGCAACAAGTTACATACCAATTTTATAAGTTGTAAAAAATGAGTGTGCAAGCGTTTCATAAAGGTACAAGCGTAGACTAGTGTACCATGAAAATTAACAACTGTACATGCGAATTTGACAAGTTACAAGTGTTCACCCATCATTTTGAACAAGTCAATGTTTTACAGTTGTAAAAAATGGCCGATTTTTAACCTACGTCCATTCACCTGTAAACGTTATTTTCCAGCATTGTGAGTTGACATATTTTGGTATTTAATATGTGGGAATCATCTTCTGCTGAAGAATACTGACAAGAAAGAAACATTAAGCGTAGAAGACGCCAAAGATTTTTTCGGCCACTAGTAAACGCTCATTTCGTGGGTATTTTTGAGTTTTAACGAGAGATTTAGGATGTCTTCCGAGATCATTGAAAGATTCAAATGGTGCGTGACTGACCCTGTGCAATTTTCATTGTGTGAGTTCATTAATTAATAAACTTTGTGGAAGAAGTTCATAAATGTTGGGCATCCTCTACTTCTTCCAAGAAACTACACAATATTATATTTATGCTGAGCATTTTAAGCTGTTCCCCTTCAAATTACGAGAATCGGTTGAGCATTTTGAGTAATTTATATACAATCAAATCTAATTTAATCATTTCTATGACATTCTAAAATATAATACTACTTACGTTTAATAGCGACGTAAAACCCGCGACTACTGGTTGTAGGTACCTACCTTATTTACTACTTCTAAATAATAAACAAATAAACCTTCTGAACTTCTTATTCAACTTCCAGTACTTAAATTGTTGTCTAGTATACGATCATGACCGTCATAAATGGTGTTTTCAGTTGTTTTTCATGATTTATTAGTTGGTAAACATTCAGTAAAGGAATGGTAATTTGCCTTGTGCGAGTTGAGTGGAGTCAGGATCTATGCCACCATTATCGATACCGTTAATCGAGAACGCGAATTAGCAAATCCTCCACGGTGGAGCGTAATGCCGCTACCTAGCTGTCATTCATGTAACTTGGACCCCCCGAAAAATCATAGATCACTGCTCCATTATAGCTCGTAGTGAGAGCGGCTTCCGGATGATTTTGTTCTATTTGTTGAGAAATATCTGTAAACGACAACTAAAAAAAGAAGGGGGAAAAAAAACATTGTTAACTTGAAAGTTTTCGAGATTTCAATTTTTTAATATTTCAGCCCTTAATTACTATTCTTTAAAGTTGATCAGAACTGATGCCGCTGTTTTTGGCACACATGGAGAGTCACTAATACAGGATCTAACTTGTATAAAATGTTTCCTCGTTCAGCTACGCCCAGTGAATCTTGCGCATTCATATCTCAAAAACTACTGCTGATCCTGGGAAAACAGTTTCAGAATCGAGTTCAACACCCTCGAATACCTACCCCCAGAACCAGTGTTCTTTCTTTTGCAACGAGTAAATTCTATTTTGACTAGCTAGTTTGGGTTTTTGAACCACTGTGCTAAGTCCAGCCCTCAAGAATGTTGAAGGTAGACGTACAGGCAGGGAATTTGAGTTAATGTGCCGATATTACCTACAAATAGCGTGTGCTATGCGTAAATTTTCATATTGTACATTTTAAATTGATGAATTTTCTTTGTTAATTTGTTCAGGAGAGGGACAAGAGAGCGAAATTGTTAGCACGACAAGGTGACATAAACGCTGTGGGACTCCCACTTCCTGAAGCTTCCCTAGATGGCGCCTACGGTGGCGCTCCTCACCGTCCGCGTGTGTACGAGAACTTACCGCCCCCGCTCCCCACCCATTACCGGGTGCGACGGACTATGGTGGATGTTGAACAGCAGTTTAGGTAAATATTCGACATCACATAGGGTTGTTTGATTTGAATGATGATTTAATAACTTTAAATCAAAAGCTTTTCAGGGTGGCCCCCAACGGGAAAAGTCAGGGAAAACCTGGAATTGTCAGGGAATTTTGTGTGACGGGAAAAGTCAGGGAAATGTCAGGGAATTTTGCAAAAAACACCAAAATGTCAGGGAATTTTTTAAATCAATACTTTGTGTAATCATTTGCAGTGTTTTTAGGTTTATTTTAACTCCTAAACAATAAAACTTCAACGGCGTACTTTATCGTACTACATAATATTTTATAGATGGGTAATACGAATAAAAAAAATAATTGTCAAGAGTCGTGGTACTGTTCAAAGATTATCAACGCTACACACAGATACATTGTGACAAGGATATGTCTTCGGCTCTCCTGGTTACTACATCACCTATTAGTAAACTATATTTGAGAAAAATCAACAGGTTATTGAACTAGGGAGCAAACCCAACAGAGTAGTGGATTGATCCAGTAAGAGTCCCAACAACGAGTTGGTGTACATAAGCTAGGACTTCTCATGTTGGCCTATTGAAATGTGAAGCCATGTGTAATAAATTCATAGCTTTCCAACGAAAGATTTTTGTGGGATGGGAAACAAGGCACCGATTGGAAGTAGGTGGAAAAAAGCGAGACATTTATTGCTGTCGGGCGAAAATTTGGAATTACCCACATAGCTAAGAAATATCCTTGTTAAAAACTTTTCATTTTTTCAACACAAATGATTAAAATTTGAATCTTATCTTCAACAAATCGCTTCAGATCACAAATTGAGAGACCTTAAAATATTAAATGAAAAGTTATGAAAAGTAATGAAATAGTATGAAAGTAAATGTTGTCATATTTCATTTAGGTTAAATTGTTTTGAAAATTGAGAACTTTGAGGGCAATGAAGTTGTTAAATATACATTTTATGGCAAAAAACTCATTCTAAATTATGGTCCGCTATTCAAAAAATGATTTCGGGTTTCTAGCTTTTTCTGCAGTTTTTATTTATTTATAGTTACCTACTTATTTTTATTATTTTTTTTTTTTTTTATTTTTTTTTTATTTTTTTTTTTTTTTTTTTTGCACATTTTATTGAACTTTCGTGCATGAATTTTTGTATGTTCTAATTTATAGTTGATGAACTTTATTTGAGTAATATTCCGCTAAAAATATAAATTTAACTATTTTTAACAGTTTTTGCCATTTTTGGTGCTTTTTAAGCTCCTTATTAACGAATTCAACGTACTGAAAATTTGTCGTCCACCGAACTGATTCTTTCTTATGAAATACTTCATTGCACAGCACATGGTCGATTTTAAATAATTAGTTGTGATGAAATAATAATTTTATGTGAAAACAAAGCATTTATTCATTACGTACGTAGATAAAGTGAAGGTACCATAATTATGGTTCTGCAAAAGTTGTTTCTCAAACATCTTCTTCTAAGAGCTTCCAGTTAATTGTTATCATTTTGTGTTATTCTGGTCACTAGTCATAGAATCTAGTGTTTTGATACGATAGTGTTTGAAGAACCTTGTGGCCGTTCGGCATTCGTTATTCTGTTTTTCAATTCAAAATACCAAAACTGGGTTTTGAAACTTATTGTAGTTTTTTGCTCATTCTCAGTTTATTTTTTACCTGAATTTACTGTGGAATATTTTATTTACCTCAAGTATGTAGTGTGTCAAAACCATTCTGTTCGTCTAACTGCGATTTTTTAAAAACTATTTAAGTAAATTCTTTCACAAATTCATTTACTTTAAAAAGTATCCTTTCTCCCATGCTTCACCTTCATTATTACTCCTGGAGTAGGCTGTATTTTCTTTTTTAAATTATACGATTTTCATTTTGGAAGCACTAAAGGTGACGCTATATATATATATATATATATATATATATATATATATATATATATATATGAGTTTGATATTTTTTGTCAGGGAAATATGAAGTTCGGTCAGGGAAATGTCAGGGAATTTTAAAATTTCCATTTGGGGGCCACCCTGCTTTTGGAAACTTTTTTTTTTTTTTTTAATGTTCGCTAAAAATCACTCAAAATCGTCAAATCAAAACTTTTTAGCAGAATTTTTGTCAAAAAAGTTGATCAGCGATGAACTAGAACATTGATGAGTTTATGATAGGAACAAAGATTTTCTGATAAATGTACTTAGATATTTCATTATTATTTTCTGAAAAAATCTATAAAAGCTCCAAAAAAAAAAAAAAAAAAAAAAGCTATCCAAAATCTTTTTTGAATCGCAGAATATTATTTAGAACGAGTTTGTTTGCCATAAAATTAGTAGCTAACAATTTCTTATCACTTAAAGTACACACATTTCAAAACGATATCTATATTGATAAAACCGTAATTATGTCTGTCTGTACATTGATTAGAAACATGAAATATTGCGTTTCTTTTCTGTTCTATTTGTAGACGATTGGCACCATTTTCACAATTTTTGTCTGTCCATATGTTTGTCCACTTTTCACGGTTACATGGGTCATTGGACAAGTGATATGAGTGGGGAGAGAAATGTCTGTATCAGTCCAACTTAGATTATTGGCTATTTGAAACTTTGAGCTAGAGGGGGTGTTTTAGGGGAGGGGATGGTGAAATAGGGTATCTTGGACACCATTGAACGAATTGGGGATCTGATTGTTAGAATATGTTTGGATTATTCTAACTTAAATCACAGGCTACTTGACATTTTTCAAATCTGCCCCATAAGGAGTGTTGGGGGGGGGGGGGGGGTATCTTTGTCATCACTGAACAAACTGGGAATCTGAGTGGGGGAATATGTTTGCATTACTCTAACTTGAACCTGTGATGGGGGGTGGGGGGGGGGGGGGGTTGAAATCTTGCACTTCACTTAATAAACTGGAGCTGACTGGTAAGAAAATACTCTTACTTGAATCGCAGATTACTTCAAGTTCTCCAATCTAACCCATAGGGGTGTTTTGCGGAAGGGTGGGGGGGGGGGGGAGATGGGGTATCATGGACATTACTGAATAAACTGGGGACCTGATTGCTTAAATATGTTTGAATTACACAAACTCAAATCACGGGCTACTTGAAATTTTTCAAATCTCACCCAAAGGGGGTGTTCTATTTGCGGCGGGGGGGGGGGGGGGGTGAAATTAGGTATCTTGGAGGACATCACTGAATAAAATGAGGACCTGATTGATTAAATATGTTTGGAATACTCTAACTTGAATCACTAACTACCTACTTGAAATTTCCAAATCTAACCATAACGGGTATTTTGATGGTGGGGTGGGGGTACCTTGAACATAACTGAATAAACGGAGGATCTGATTGAAAATATGTTTGGATAACACTGAAATAAAAAACCACACCCTACTTAGAAACATTCGACTCTGACCCATAGGGGTGTTTTTGAGGGAGAGGGTTTGGAAAGAGGGGTATCTTTGACATCACATTGATTTTGCAAAAATGTTTAGATTACGTCAACCTCAATCACGGACTATTGAAATTTTTTCTAGCCCCAACCCAACCATAGGGAGGAGTTTGTGGCAAAGTAAAAATCACCGTAATTACCGAACGAACTGGTGATCTGAAGTTCGGACGATTTAAATTGGATTAGTCTGAACGTTCTTTTGGGTTACCTGTCATGAATATTTTTAATCTGAAGTGTGGGGGGTGTTTGTTGTGGAGAGGGAGTGGGGGTTGATCTCAGTAGTTTCGTCCTTATAGGTCATTTATAAGTAAGTGCTTTTAATTAAGTTGGGACTTCTTTGAATCAGATCCATAGGGGTGTCCCAAAATATGATTGGTGAGGGGGGCTTGCGTATATTCAAGTCAACCTGTCAACTGGTGAACCAGCTAGTTATAATGCGATAACGTTCGAAAATTCGCGCATACGATCATGCTGCATGACTGGAACTTTTGTTTACCTACTGAAGTTCTTTTTTGGGGGTTAAAAACTAACTGCATGAATTAATTCAGTGAATTAATCTCAATTTACTTTTACAGTATGTAAAAGAATACCATATCTTATTAATTTCGCCATTTCCAGGAGGATGCAGTTGGAAGAGGATGCTGCGGAGCCTATTTGGCCTCCACCTCCTGACCATGATCAGATAACCAAAGCCGACCAAGAAAAGTCCGATGAGGTAAGCTGAGTTTTTAATTATGTTTATGTCATGAATTTGGTATTTGAAATGTCCCTAGTTCGTATCAAAAGATATTTTCCATTTATTGAATCAACAATGTACAGCCTAGTTTTGTATCTATTTTGGTATCACATTTTGTTTTGTGATGCCCTGGGAGTGTTGTTACTAATGTATGTGATTTCTGCCTGACTGTACTAATGTTCCATTCGAATCTTGAGTGCCATATTATATTATTTATGTTTTTAAACGTCTGAGATGGAGATTTTTTTATAAACATCGTGTCAGTTCCCGTTATAATTAGTTTGTACTGGTAAAAAAGGCAGTTGAATATTGTATGCACCTACTCAGTTGGTGGAACCTACAACGTGCCTGTTCTATGTGCACCAATATGCACCAGTTTATATTCAAACGAAATAGAAGAGGTCAAGTTCCACATGTAAATGGATCACGATGTTTGACTGTCATCCTCCTCATCATGTTGATAATCATCCTCCTGCATGCAGAATTTCATCGACCCCCTCATATTTGGAAGATGGCCGAGTATTGCTACGCAGTTTGACGAGTGCAACTCTGGCCCTCACGTCTTATTTGATTCCGTGACTAGAGTTACACTCGTCAAGGTGCTTTGCTACAATCGTCGATCGAGTCTACGACGAATCGTCTTCAAGTCTTGGCAGTTGAACGCATCCAGTTGAATGAAAGTTACGGACATGTGATACAATTGTGGACCCCGCTTTAGCAAACGGACGAGTTACAATTAAAATCTCAGTAAATATAGGTGTGGCGCTAACATCAGAATCAGCTGAATATAACCTGGTTTACCGGAAAGTGGCAAGATGTACGGTTTATATTGTATTTCTAATTTGTTTTCTCGTTTAACCATTCGACTTCTTATTTGATATTTGAAGTATTACATGAATATCACGAACCACGCATATAATAAATGAAAATAAAAGGGTTCCTACCATGCTCATTGTTACACTCCCCTGAAGATTACTGAAATCGATTGCAATGGATCTGTTCACCGATTATATATAATATTAAGTTCCCATTGAATAATATTTTAAGTTTGTGTTCATATAATATGATGTATAGAAAATTGATCTGGGTTCATGGTTTACGATAATTTATATTTCACCTTGTTCAAAACGGGATAACAGTTCGAAAGTTACCTGTTACTGCTCATGGAAAGGTCAATAGGCACCTTTGGTTGTCCTTTCTCTCTTAAGGCCAGGTGTACAGTTCCCCGTTTATACAGACCATCAGTTAAACACTGTTTAATCACAGAACTCTGTTTAAACGACGAATCGTTGTTAGAATGTTGTACAGACTCTTATCAGTGCTGTTTAGTGAAACAGCTGTTTCTTTACTCTTTACTTATGAGGGCTTCTGTCGTAATCTCGTTGATGTGTTCAGTGTAGTAGTGAACTCGAACTGCTATCCCGTTTTGAACAAGGTCATTAATTTATCTGCTACTTAATTTTCCCATCCTATGTTTTGTAAGCAATATAATATTCATATTTTCCTCATGATTTATGATCAGGAGCTGGCCAAACGACTGCAACTGGAGGAGCAATCAGCTGAACTCGACATGGTAGATCGAGACAGAATGCTCGCTATTGAAGTCCAAGATCTAGAACTCGCTAAAATGTTGCAAGAAAAGGTGAGTTGAGTTGAATCAGTTAATTGGACTTATTGGCGCTTAATTTAGGGTGGTATGCTAGAACGAGCCTCGAAGTTTGAGGGATGTTTGAGTAAGGGAGCTCCCTTACTTCTTGGAGGGTGGTTTAGGGAGGCCCTTGAAATAAAATGTAGTGCAAGAACGACCCTTACTGTTGGAGGGATGGTGGTTTGGTTTGAGGGGCTGTTAGCTTCATTCCTCTGCCTCTCCAACTTTCCATGTGTGGAGGGTTGGAAATCTGAAGAATATGTTTTATTATTTATCCTTATTTCTCAACTACCATGGTCGTGTAGATCGAGGCAGAAATAGAAATTCACCACCACCATCTCGTTGTACTGCTCGTCAACAAACTGTCTGCGTTTGTCTTTCGTTCATTTTGCTGTACTTATTTATGTATGGGCTGACTGGGCTAAAGCCCAGGACGCTAGATTTTGAAGGGACAAAATTTTCAAAGGTAATGCCTGTAGGTATTTTTTATTGTGTGGTATGTTATGTTTGTTAAATCTCAAAAGTTCCATCTCACTATGAACACAACAATGGGGCCACTAATGAAATGTTTCTGTGACAGTGTGTGTGACTCCCTACGGCCTAAACAAGGGTCAGTTTTAATTTACTAAGTGGGAGGGGAGGTGTATGTATTATCATTATGTGCGTGTACTCGTAATGGCGGGGGGGGGGGGGGGGGGGGGGGGTGGAAACTAGGAATTGGGATTAGGAATCCATTACAGCCTCTGATCAAGTTTATATTTCTTCACCTTTTGGCCATTTATTTTTCAAACAGACGGAAGATGGAATGTATTGTACATTTCACAAGCATCTCAGGTGAAAATTGGGACGGATTTTATTAACAATGAATCCATTACAACCTCAAATTAAATGTAATTAGGTATATATTTCTCAATCTTTCGACATTATTACATTCCAAACAAAGTGGAAACGTGAAAATAAGGACGGATTACAGCAAGGAAAGACCCTCGAGGGACCTCAGGACCACCCTCACTTTTGGAGGTTAGCCCTTGAAATCTCGATACGTGATTGGTGGAAATTCGGAGGGGCCCACTCAAACTGTGTCTTTGCGTTGAACAGGGGTTTGAGGGTAGTTAGAGGGGCAATCCTCCATAGTAAGGGTGCCCCTCCAACGTTTGAACTAAGGGTTGTCTTTGCATTAGGAACTTCTTCTGGAGGGATGCCCTCGAACGTTCTAAGGCCCTCCAACTTCGAGGGTCGTTGTAGCATACCACCCTTGGAACATTCTTCGGATTTATTGATTTCTGTAATACTACTTTAAGCTGCATCTACACGTTCAAACCATTTGCAAAAACAAGCTAGTTTGTGCAAATGAACTGATCTGCGCTTGGTCGTTCACGATCAGTTGAGCTTGTGCAAGTGTACCAAAGGGTTTTGGTTTAATACATAAAAATGAACGTAGAGGAACTATAATTTGGACTCCTGCGGTTGGTTTTATAAAAATTGAGTTAAAATCAAAGCCAATTAAATGTAAAACAAAAATGTACCAAACAATGGTTGTACAAAAGGAATGGTTTCATAACGAGCGTTGTACTCACTTTAGCCTCTTCCAAGAGACTTGTCTTCTACGTTAATTGCAATCCTCACAGATCTCTGAATCCCTACTGCCTCCGTCTAGTTATACTATGGATCGGAACACCCTCGAGATGACACCTTCATTTACTCTGTCTAACTCAGTTTTATGAAATCCTGTAGACAGTGACTCCTCAAAGAAACTAAACATTGAGTCTGTGTCACATAGTTCGGACCTTAGATCTATTTTAAGAATTCTTGTTTCTATAATGGACAAGGAACAACTTGAGAATAACTTTTTTGGTAAGGAGGTGATAATACTTGTTTTGAGTTTTATTCCATTTGTTCCTCAAATTTCTATCTATATTTCCTTCTGTTCATTAAGGTAAAATGCTTTTTCATTTAGATTCGCGTCTATCTTTTCAGGAAAAGGCCAGACTGAGGCGAGCCAAAGAAAAGGCTAGGGCGAAGGCTCTGGCTAAGAAGCAGATGGAAGAGAACGCCCTGCAGAATCCCCCAAGGTTTGTATCCCAAGTTTCTTGGTGTTAGCTGTAGTTTCCTAGCCGATTATGCCAGTCGTCAGTGTAGTAGTTACTATACTAAACTTTCTCCTGTTCGCCCTAGGAAGTTGAGATTTGATAGGATGACTCTCTGGGCATTAAGAGACGATTGAAATGATGGGCTCTTTCGTGATCAGCTGAGCGAGCTAAATCCTCTCCTGTTCACTCTAGGAAGTTGAGATCCTGATGACCTGAGTGAGCTAAATTCTCTCCTGTTCACTTTAGGAAGTTGATATTGAATGGAGGACTCTCAGGGTCTTTAAGAGATGATTGAAATGATGGGCTCTTTCCTGATCAGATGAATGAACTACATGAAGAGGCTAAAGCATGTTCATATTTTTATTCTAGACACAGCCTCTAAATAGTAACATCCGTGGTGGGGGAATCCCCCACCAATGTGCAAAGCATCGGAGTTTATTTTATTTTTTGAAACATTTCATTTATCTATCTGCACATTCATGTTTTGAATCCGAAATGTGCCACAACCTGTTTGTTTTTTGGATAACATTGCTTATGTTCTGTACTTTGTGTTTCTATTAGAGAGGGGGAATCTGAAGACCCACTGGCTCTCCAACTTCCTCCAGAGCAAATGGTCAACATTGCAACAGCTATTGACCCGACCTACGTTCCTCCTAAAGCCGGTGCTTTGTCCACACCTCCGCGCTCAGCCAGCAGCACCCTCAGCAGCTCTGCCTCCCATGGTGGCGCCCTCAGACACTCTCCTTGCTATTTTCCCCCTGGTAAGTCTTATGAAATCATTCAACTTTGAAGGGATGTACATAGTTAAGAAGAATTTGTTAATTTTGAGGTTTGACGTTTGGTAATGAAATGGAAGTGGTCGCCGAACCAGGAACACTGATGAAAAATATTGGTAAATAGTGAATGCATTACTCTGACGATAATACAGGGTGGTCTCCAACTGGAAAATTCAGGAAAAACCTGGAATTGTCCCTGCCTTTCTGCACGTCGGGAAAGGCAGGGAATTTAGCAAAAACCATCAAATGTCAGGGATTTTTTAAAATGAAAACTTTGTGTAATGATTCACAGTGTTTTTGGGTATATTCTAACTCCTAAAAAAATCAATCTTCAATAGCGTAATTTATCATACTAAATATCATTTCATAGGTGAGTTATGCGAATGACAACAATAATTATCGAGTGGTGGTTAAACTGTTTGAAGAGTAAGAGGATGTCTTTGGCTCCTCTGTTTACTACATCACCTAGTAGTAAACCACATGTAAGAAAAATCAACAGAGTATTGAACAAGGAGCAAACCCAGCAGAGTGGTGGATTCATCCAGTGAGAGTCCCAACAACTAGTTTGTATAGGTACATAAGCTACGACTTCTCAGGAGGGTTAAGTTGAGGGAAATTGGTCCATTGAAATGTGGAGTCTTGTATAATAACTTACGGCTTACCAACCAACGATTTTTGTGGAACGGAAAATCGGGAAGTTATATTCTCTCTAGCAACAATTTAGTTCTAGGTGAAAATAAGCATGACATTTTTGCTGGTGGACAAAAATTTGAAATTACCCTCAGAGTTAAGAAATACCCATGTCATGTATATAGATAGGTGTATAGGTATATATATATATATATATATATATATATATATATATAGTATTTTTCTTCATTTTAAATTAATAAAATTTGAACAAATCGCTTCAGATTACTAATTGAGGGACCGTAAAATATTATATAAAAAGTCATGCGGTATTCTAAATAATGGTCTACTATTCAAAAAATGATTTTGGATTTCTAGCTTTTTCTGAAGTTTTTAATTGACTTTTTTGCACATATTAATGAAATTCAAGGACATTTTTCAGTAGGATTTTGTGCATACATTTTTGAATGTTCTAATTTAGGTGTAAGTTGATAAACTTAGAGTAATATTCCGCTAATAATGTGAAGTTGACGATTTTTAACCGAATTGGCCATTTGGTGCTTTTTATTCAGTTTTTAAGGTTTTTAGTTACCTCAAGTAGGTAGATATGTAATTACTCGAAACCATTTCTTGGGAGTCAATGACCAACTGCAGTTTTTTTAAATTGGTAATACATTGTTTCACAAATGCAATTACTTGAATAAATGTAACTTTTTCCTATGCTTCACCTTCATTATTACCATCAGTATGCTAGAGTAGGTTGGTGGGTTTTTTTTTTTAACTTAACGATTTTCGTTTTAGAAGCATTCAAGGTGACGCGTTATATCTACTTTAAAATTACGAGAGAAAAAAATTTGACTGCAATTTTTGTCAGGGAAATCTGAAGTTCGGTCAGGGAAATTTAAAATTTCCTGGATACGATTGAAATTACGGTCTCTTTCCTGATTAGCTGAGTGAGCTAAATTCTCTCTTGTTCACTCTAGGAAGTTGAAATTCTATAGGGTGACTCTTATGGACATGAAAAGCTTATTGAAATTATGGTATCTTTCTTGATCAGCTAAGTAAGCTAAAATCTCTCCTAGGAATGGAACTTAGGCTATATTACAATCCTGTATCATGATTAGCTGAGTTAGCTCCTACTACTCATTTTCCTGCCTTTCTTGGAAGCTGTAATTTGGCATGTAGATCTCGTAGAACCTTTACAATGCCAAGGGCTGGGATCAGCTGAGTAGTTGCTAAAGCTACTCTTTCCTATTAATTTTGCTACTTTCTGTGCTGTTATTTGGCATATCGCCTCTATAGTTACGAAAACAGTCTGGATATAGTTATTTCAGCACTCTAAACACTGACTAACCTGTACATGTAGGTCCGTGCAATGCACGGGTAACCGGCTAGTTCCAATTTAAATCTCTTTTGAGTTTAGTGGTACCTATTGTTGTAGTTAATATACGAGAAATTTGTATTAATTGTGCCGCCGCTGAGTAACCTTTGTAATTTTATCAACCATATGTTTGTCATTTTGTCTGTTTATCCCACATCTTGTTTATAACCTGTCCAATGTCCATGCTTGCTGATATCTCAAAAGTTGCAGAACACATGCACCCCTCAGAGTCCAATCCAAATCCCAATTCCTACTAAACATTTTGGTTTGTCATTTTCCAGATAACATACTCCTTGATGACACAGTGGACGACTCGCCGCCGTACATGCCTGTGCAAGGCCAGCGGCGCACTTCCTCCATAGAGAAGAAGAAAAAGAAATCCAAAGATGGCGACTGCAAACAGCAATGACATTGAATCTCCCTTCCAGGCCCAGCAAAACAAGGGATCTCCACCGGGCTTTGAACAAATTTAAGTCCCTATACTTAGATTGATACCTATTTTGAATATTATTTACCTAACTAATATAATTTACCAACTTTCCAAACACTACTTATGTTATATTCACAGTTTGTACGGTAACGTACATTTGTCAGTTAGTTTTTGTCGACTCTTTCTATAAATCATAACTATTCAATCTGACATCGACATTTTTTCTTTCTTAATGCATCTATACAGTGTATACCTATTTTGAATATAAATTTAACCTGGTTAGATTAATTTCATCTCAACTCAGACTTGAAGCTGACAATAATTCTCTACAGGTATCTTGGATTGACCTGGTTTTTCATATACCTACTATAATTTACCAACTCAGTAGGTACTTACGTATATTTCAATTCTGTACGTATATTTCTCGGTTATTTTATTAATTAATATTTTCCTGTCAATTTCTATGACCTATGATTAACGAATTAATTCGTTATTGTCAAGTTACTAGTTAAGTACTACGGCCTTTCTCATTAAAATCATCTAGTGCTGTTGGTAAACATCCTTCAACATGTCAGGGCTGTTTCATAAATCCACCTTTTTCTTTGCAACCCATCCAGGGTTTGGACTATATTTTTTAAGCTCAAATTTAATTTGATGTTTTGGCTTCTATGTTGTCTATTAGGTTAAAAACCCTATAATTTGGCCTTGAATTCTAAAATTTGCCGTGGACCCATATTTTTCTAAAATTCTTACAAAACTACTTATCAAATTCCAGATCTCAATAACCTTCAAAATAGATTTATTGTGTAAATCTTCTGTTGTGTCGTTTATAAAAAAATATGTGCAGATGATATATACATATTTTTCTCAACTATTTATGTGCAATTATATCAAAACTGTTTGTTCACCTATGAAATTCAATTAATTGAACCACTTCCGTCCATAGAAAAATATCCAAAAGTCTGCATTTTTATACTTAACATATAGATGGTCTAAGATGATAAAAATTGTGTTCAAAGTATGTTTTTCTACATGGTGCCCAAGATTTTCGTGTTATCCCATTATTTGAATCTCTTGAACTATGTTCAACTTGGAGCAAACCAAATTCCTACTTTCTTCAATGTACAGGAAGATTTCTGTAAGCATGAAATACTTTTCTATTTGTTCCAAGTTCGACACGATCACAATATTACGCTTGGTGTGATATTTTGTGCTCTTATAGTGTTGAGTGCCTTTATATTTTTCTACGCATGTCTTGTGTGAAGTTTAATACATTAAACGAAGTTCTTGTATCGACTTAAATACCACATGGTAAGTAGCTCTCATTACCTATTTAGCAACTGAACTTCATATTTTTTGTTTAAATGTAATTAATGTCTATTTTTAAAATAGAAGTTTAAACTAACCAAAGTTTGCAATGTTTTGATTATTATTAGATATTTATTTTGGCTCTGCATTGCTGAAAAAGATTTCGTTGTATCTATTTGGCGAGCTTTCATTGTGTTACTGCATCATGTAAAACCTTGATACACTTGAAAAATGGATTTATTATTATAATAATTTTTTATAACAATTATGTCAATTATCAAGTTTCACATGATTCATTGTCAGTATGCTTATCTACGTACGTACTTTTTCGAATTTCATTTTCGGAATCTTGGTGCGTACCACCTTAGAACGCAAACCGACAAATTTAAAAGCGGGATTAACAATATTTTTCTGAGACCCATCACACCTTCGTGTTGAAAGAGTATTCTGAAACGATTGTATTTTTCTCTTGTTGAATAAAACGTGATTATTAATCATTGATTTGAATAAACCTGTATATCGTATATATACGTATTTACTGACATTAAGGCAATACCTTTTTTCCTGAACATCAATGATGAAGGAACTTGTCAATAATTTTGGCTTCAGATCGTTTTTCTTAATCAATTGCCATCATGTGTATTAATGTAGTGAAGTGTCGTCAAATTTTTCTTGCGTTTCTACCGTTGATAAATTTATGTACAAGCTACGAAATTATTTGATACGTACTTGAAACGATTTATTTCAGCTTTCTGCTTCAATCAGTGTCGTTTGTGATTGACTGCCGATTTGTTTCAATAATACAGACCTATATTTTGTCTAATATCTTAGTTTACTAGTCAGGCTCTAATGAATGCGTGTTTTGCAAGAATTTTAGTGTTGTTTTTGTTGAATGGTGAAAATAAAATATTGGTATACCCAAACTCTGCCCGCAGTATTATTTTAATAGTATCCCTGTGTTAAGTCATCATATTTTCTTTAATTACCATGTTATATTATGTAGGGTATGAACACTAATTGTTGACACTATAAGGGGACATCTCTCGTTGATCCCGTGTTCTACCCAGGGGTTCAAAAAAATTTAACTTCCAAGTAGGTATTTTAAATTGTGTTCGTTGTGAACAGTTTTGCATGTATTTGATTTCTCAAAATGATTTGATTATCATAAAACACTTCTTACAAATTCAGAATTTTAACCAAAGGTTGGTACAAGTGCTTTCAGAAATTCCAAATGTTGACATTTTCAGTTCCTAAAGTTGACACATTAGGTAAATATTTCTTTTACCTAATTTCTCAGCAACACAGCGATGTGGACTTAGTTATGCCAGGTGGAGTACACTGGTTAAAGGTTCTGGTTGATCGCTATTCCGTGGACAATATCTGTCCATTCCTGGTAATTTCTTTCGGCGATTCCTCTTTTGGCTCATCTATATTAGATTATCACTTTTACCATTTTCTCTCCCTTCATCTGTGGTATCCTGCTGGACTTTGCCTCGTTCTCCAACAATGTCACTGAAATTCCCAAAACAACTTACATCGTCCGCGCTGTTGATAAGGTCCCATTCCTCTGATTCATTTGAAGATTCTGACTGTGATTAGTCACGGTCAGTTGATGTCATTCTGACATTTTTTGATCGGCCACGACTTCTTTTTAGCGAATTTTTGAAGAAAATTAAGCTATTGCTCTCGCCTCAAAATTTGTAGAATGTGAATTTTTGAAAACTTTTTATGCAGAAATCCGTTTCAGGCTATTCTGAATCATATTCTGAAGTTTAACGCATTTTTTTATGTATGTATATATGTATGTGTCATTCCAGACGATAACTGTCCGTAGAATTGTGCTAGAAACTTCAAACAAATTTTAAAATGTTAAGGGCACAAAACGAAAGTTCAAGTTCGTTGGCCAGCATGATCGGATTACATCTTCGGGTTGAAATTTTCAAAAATTTCAAAATAGCCTGTTTTTTGCGATTTGTTGTGCGAAATAATTTTTTCAGCATACTAACATGTGGTATATTCGGAATCAGCGTAAAATTTCCTATAAGAATATGTATCAAGTTTTCAAAAATTTCAAAGTTGAAAAATCAGCCAAAAATCGAAATAATGCCGTTCGCTAGTTGTAAAAATCGGTAATATTTGCATGAAACGTTGTCCAAATTCAGATTGAACTACTCTTATGGAAGTATCCCTGTATGACCAATCCTAGAACCATGCTGTTTAAAACGTAGGTAGTAGGTGTTTGTTTAAAAAAAAAAAAAAAAAAAAAAAAAGTAATCACAACTGATGAGTTTACTCAGTGAAACATTCCGTCCTCCGATTCTCTCGGTTGCTCTCTTTAATGTTTTACGCTCAACTGTTTTAGGACTTGATGTAGCTTTAATACTGACTGTGGCTTAGAAAATATCAGCCATGAAATTATGAAGAAGTTCTATTTATGTTAGTACTAGCACGCAGACCCAAAATCATAAACTAATATTTCTCTACACGATCAATAGCGACTGAAATGTCGGATTTCTTCAAAAATTCGCTCATGGGGTCATGCTGCATGACTGGACTTTTTTTTCTCTTAATTTCTTTTTGGCAAATCGGTACGTCTTTTTTAACTCTTTCTTTTAACTTCGATTCTCTTCTTGCTTGCTTGCTTGAGACAAAATTTCAGATCGATTTTTAACCCACTTCCCGATATCCAATCGATCTGAAATTTTGCACACGAGTTCATGCTGGCGTACATTTTAATCTATCAAATTTTCGCGAAGAAAAAGTTAGTTATACTATACATTTTCGAAAATTTGAAATTTAATATGGGACACCTTACACGTGTTGTGTATTGTAGGGAGGAGGAGTGACGGAGGAGAAGGATACTATTGAACGTCTGCATAAAATGACAACGAATCCAGGGTCAATAAAATATTAAATGATTTTCCTTGTCAATTTAATTTAAGTTATTATCAATGTGATTTTGTTTCAATTTACTGTTGCCAAGAAACTACCAAATATTGAAACAACAATAAAATTAACTGAGAACATGAGAAAAAGAAAGAGTTACATTAAAAACTTGTTTTTATGGGTTCATTTTTTTCTCATTCATATTGTCCCTTCTGGGTCAACAAAGTATGTCATCTTTAGGAACCGAATGTCAACATTGGGAACAGGCTATGTCAACTTTAGGTTTCCCTAAATGAACTGAAAATAATCACATCACAGGAGAGAGGATTTCGTGGAGACAAACCTTGAAGTACAAATAACTTGGTGAAATAGAATATATCCCCTGATGTTGGTGGTATGGATGAAAAACAAGTACGAAAGAAATGCGTGATAAATCGAAAGCTTTCCAACGAGTGGAGAACGATTTTTGTCAGGTGAAAACTAAAGGAGTTTAATTTTCCCAGCAACGGCTTGGTCGTACGTGAAAATCAAAAGAAACCCCCCTGTATCATAAGTGTATGCATAATCATAAGTGAATCGTAATCACATCTCCAGGTTCTGCGATTATAATCGTTATCACAACTCTAAAACCCTATGGTTGTAATCATATTTGTAATTATGTTTACGATTACGCCCAACCCTGCCCCCCCTATCACCCTTTTGCAACGCCCCTGCTTGAGAGGACTCTTTCCCGTTCAATCATCAATTAAATGGACTATTATGATAAATTGTCTGCAAAATTCAAAGGATCAACCAAAGACGATGAGGTTGTATTCGATAATCATCAGAAACGCTTGCATACGAGTCTGCAACACATTAGGACATTTTATGTCTTTAGTTGCAGACTCGTATGCAAGCTCTAAGAGCCACTCAGCTGATCCGGACCCTGGGCATCGTCGAGTAATGTCCTAAAGAAGCTACATACGAAATTACAGCTTCCTAGAGTGTAAAGTATAGAAATTACCTATTAAAATGATTCAACCACCACTTCACAAATCAAACCGTTCTCGCAATATTCGGATCACCTGCTATGAATCAAATCATCGAAACACCAGCTCAATGAAATCATCAGAAATTAACAAGCGGTTACAATCATGTTCACAGTATCAATTATTGAAAATGCTCACCTGTGTGTAAAACTTCGTCACACTTTTTGAGTTATGTGCCATAGTAAAGACATAAAATGTCAAAAATTCAAGTATCTTTATATTCGGCTTGCTGATTTAATCACAAATATCAACTTTACAACGAAATTGAAAGTTTCTCCTAAGATTGACACAAGTGTCAACATTTGGACACAAACACGTTTTATGGAACCTAATGTTGACACGGAACAAAACCATATTTTTCTGTTGAAATTTAGGATTTTCATGCTTAGCCTTTTTCCTCATGTCATGTATCATCAGAATTTAAATCATAATTTTTACTCATCTGCTTCCCCCAAAACATCCAAATTTGTAGACTCACCTCATTAAGCTGCAGGGCTGTTACAATGTCACCAGTGACATTGCTGTGACAGGTTACGGTTGTCATCAATATCACATCAGCCAGACGGTTTATCACGTTCATTATAATCAGTGGAATCGGTCAACCTCAACAATTACTTTGTTATCCGCTGAATGACGCCAATTTTGATCATCTACAGCGTCTCATTTTCTTAATTTTTTGGATTCGAAATTGAATTGTTAACAATTGGTGCTTTTACCCTAATATTGCTTTGAAATTTGAGCACTTAGAGTATAAAGAAATTTTTAACTAACCAGTTTTATTGCAAACGCACTCGTTCTAAGTAATATTCTGCAATTCAAAAGACGTTGTGTATTTTCGCTGTTCTTGCAGTATTTTAAATTGATTTTTCAGCGAATATACCTAATGAAATGTATTTCCTTTAGCATAATTTTATGCAAACAATGTTCGATGATCTAGCAGGGTGGCCCCCAACTGGAAAATTCGAGAAAAACCTGGTATTGTCAGGGAATTCTGCACGTCGAGAAGTGTATGGGAATTTCGCAAAAACCACCAAATGTCAGGGAATTGAAAACGGTGTGATAATTTAAAGCGTTTTTAGATAAAAACTCCTAAACAATCAAATTTTAATAGCGAACTTTATCATTCTAGGTACATATTATTTCATAGATGAGTTATACGAATGACAAAAATAATGATCAAGAGTGGTGGTTAAATTGTTCAAAAGCAACAACGCTACACGAGCATAAAGAACGAATGGATATGCCATTGGCTTCCATGGTAACTACATACATCACTTAACAAACAATTTGTGAGAAAAATCAACTGAGTATTGAACTAGGGAGAAAAAACCCAGCAGAGTAGTGGATTGATCTAGTAAGAGTCCAATAACTAGTTGGATGTATAAGCTAGGACTTCTCAGGAGGGTTAAGGAGGGGGAAATTGGAATGTGGAGTCATGTGTTATAAATTCACAGAGCAATTTTCTAACGAACGATTTTGGTGGGATGTGATATCAGGAAGTTATACTCTCTGGCAACAATTGGTAGTAGGTGAAAAAAAGCGTGACATTTTTTGATTTTGCACGCAAATTTTGAATTATCCCCAGAGCTAAGACATCCATGTAAGGGGGGAAAAAAAATTAAACTCAAATGATTAAAATTTGTGCTTCAATAAATAGCTTCAGATCACAAATTGGGAGACCATAAAATATTAAATAGAAAGTCATGCAGCATGATCGTAAGGGTGAATTTTCGTAAATTATCGTATTACATTTACGTTAAATTGTTATGAGATTTGAGCACTTCGGGAGCAATGCAATTGTTAAATATAAGTAGACTGCATATACTCGTAAGTTGTCTGTTTTTTTCTTCTTTAAATCATACGATTTTAGTTTTAGAAGGCTGTGGTGTCGGCCATGTTTTCTGCTCCCATTAGGAATCAACGTTATTTTCCCGACGTTATAAATCCTCGAATCATGTACCGATTTCCATGATTTTTTTTTAAATCTTCAAGTAAAACCAATCTGTAGCAATCCGTTTAGGCGTTTAGGGAGAAAAATGTCACTGGAAGCTGCAATTCATCAACAAAGTCATAGCTTAGAGGGTTACTCTATTCGAGTGATAATTGATTTATTGGATGATGATTTATCGCAAATCTCCCCTGACGGATGTCTTCCTTAGCTCTCACGTTTCAATTTAAGTGTTCAAACGACAAAATCGGTTGATTTTTCACGAAGTTCTGTGATCGGGAAACTGAATTTGCGATTTGATGGATTTTCAAACTTCCGAAGCGAGGCGGACGTCGAGGAAGTTCAGGGGTTTTACGCTAGATGCCACTAACTTCGAGCACTCTTCCCGCCTGCGAACTGTGAATCGGATCTAATACAGCATTTGTTTCAATTAGTCCAGGCAATGAAGAGAAAAAAGGGCCCTGAGGTAGAAAAAAATAGAACCCAAACCAAAATTGGTACAGACGTAGGTGGAGGTCCCCTGATTGACATACTAAAAGTCCTGGGGGGTGGGGGTGCCGCTCGAGGGGGGGGGGTCATTAAAGGTCCAATTTTGTGGTTTTTCGCGAATATCTCGGAAACGGTGCATTTTTCGATGAACCATGTCCTATAGTAAATGAAAGCTGATAAAATTCTCTACAACTTTAATTATATACGTTTTATCGAAATTCCGAACCGTTACGGAGATATATGCATCCGAAAATGGACGAATTTTGAAAATTAGGTTTTTAGCTCACGTTTTTCGGATAACTTTGTTGATTTGCGTCCAAACCGTTTATCTGAGAAAAAAGTCCTCTTAGAGAAAGTTGTAGAACATCAAATTTCCCTGAAGAATATGTGGCTGAATGCCAATTTATCATTCACCAATCAAAAGTTACGCCAGTTTCAAAATTTTGCCCATTTTTGTCATTTTTACTCAAATGTTGTCAGGCCACTTTTCTGTGTCCTCCAGCTTGAATCGTCCTTCTTTCTGTCATCTGTGGTCATACATACGCCCACACGACCCCAGAATTACATACCACCACATGGGGGAGTGGGGGGGGGGGGGGGTGAGACGACGATGTAAAAAAGTGTTATTCCATGGTAAGCACGAGTTCAACTTCTTTCACCCCTTACCAATGATCGTACGAAGTGGTCTTTTGCATTCAAATTTGTTGGGTGGTGAGCTCAGGAAAGACCGGATGGCCGAGGGAACGGAGGGGGAGTTGAAGCAGATGAAGTGCTAACAGTGGAATTTTGTAAATGTACCTAGTGTTACAGTTGATCTGTGTTTTAGTACTTAATATTTTATTTTTTATTTTTTTTTGAAGAATACACTTTTTACATTTTCTTGAACACACACAGAATGAACTTTATTCAATATTGAACATATGAACATGTGGAACCTAACAACATAACACAAGTTGATGTAGTGGCCAACTTAAACTTCAATACTCCCCCTTAAGTGGGCACCACACTCAACATGTCTGCAGGCTCCGAAACTTCTCGAACTTCAACATAGGTCTTGAGAATGTTTCATTGACTACACCGTATTGTTGCGTAAAATCTTTAGCAACAGGTCTTGATTCAAACTTCGAAATTTTATCATCCACTCCAACTTTCTTCCTAAATACCGAACGGTTCTTGACAACCTGCCCGTTGCTTGGACGATCAACAAACTCCCAAGCTTTCAATTTTATTAGTGTATCATATTCTCGTTTCATCGCTTCCAACCACTTTTATTTTTCTTCACTTTCAAGCACGTCTTTATAACTTGCTGGTTCGTCAAGTTCATCCCCTGCTCAAGCTATACAACAGTGCCACTGCTTTGGTTTCACAATCCGGCTTGACTTCCTTAATGCCACTGTGCTTGAATTTTGATTGGCGAGTTCTGGTAGTGGTTCAGCGTGATTTATTTCAGTTTCAAACCATTCTTCTTGTTCCGATTCTTCATTTTCTTCTGGAACGTGTTCTGATGGAAGATCAAGAGAAGCTCCGATCCCTGTTTCAATTATAATGGGATGTTCTATCGGTTGCTCAGATCGTTCTTGATTTGTTATGATCACTACGTTTTCAGTGTTTATTGTTTCAGTGGTTGAATTATGAAGATTTTCGTCGGTTTTTGTTTGTAACGTTTCGGCCTCAAAGAATATCACATCCCTCGCTTTCGTTACGATTGTGGGATTAGTGGGATCACTTAATCGATACCCTTTCGTGTCTTCACATTATCCCACGAATATGTATTCTTTGCTTTTAGGGTCCCATTTCTTTCTTTTCTGCTTTGGAACATGAACAAAAGCTCGGCAGCCAAACACACGAAGATGAAATAACGCAACTTTTCTTCCTGTCCAGACTTCTTCAGGAGTTTTCTTCTTCAGTGCAGATGTTGGAGACCTATTCTTTAAATAGTTTGCAGTGCTTAATGCTTCTGCCCAGTATCTTTCACTGAGCCCTGCTTCTTGCAGCATGCACCTAGCCTTCTCTACTAGAGTTGTATTAACTCTCTCTGCGACTCCTAGCTGTTCTGGAGTATAAGGTACTGTTGTTTGATGCCTTATTCCATGTTGCTTTAGAAAGTCTGTCAATGCAACGTTGACGTACTCAGAGCCATTGTCGGTCCTTAGAACTTTTATCTTCTTGTTTGTTTGATTTTCCACTAGTTGTTTGAACTCTTGAAACACATTATTTACCTCGCTCTTGTTTTTAATCATGTACACAAAAGTTTTCCTAGAAAAATCATCAGTGAATGTTAGGGCATACCTCTTTCCTCCCCAACTTTCCACTGGCATTGATCCACAAACGTCCGAATGAATCAATTCCAAAATATTTTTGGATTTTGATTTGCTTGTGGGGAAACTTTGTCTTGTCATTTTCCCTTTCACGCACGCTTCGCAGGGTTGAAATCCAGCTGAGGGAAATTTCACTCCACGAGCCATATTTTTCCTCAAAAGGTTCATGGATCTCACGTTTAAATGCCCCAACCTCTTGTGCCAAAGCATTTGTGAATTATCACAGGTGATTGCATTAACTTGTTCACGGTTCTTCGGAACAATTTTAAACACTCCCGAATCATATATGCCCTGAATGAAAACTTTTCCTTTGACCCTAGTCTGGGAATCCATTATCCTACAGCCATCTCTTGAAAATACTACCTTATAGCCTTTTTTGACTATTTTCCCGACTGATAGTAGGTTTGTGTTGAGATTTGGACTGAACATCACATCATGGATATCAGTTTTCTCTACAGTACCGGGTAACTCTAAGCTAACTGTCCCACAGCTTTTTGCTAGAATTTTTTCGTTATTTGCTACCCTTATTTCCCTTTCTGTTGGTCGTCTATTCTTAAGCCAATCGTCTCTCATGGTAAAATGTGAAGTAGCTCCTGAATCGATGATCCACTCATCGTTATCCAGCCTCCCTATAGCTAAGGCCATTGAAGTTCCTTGCTCACTTGCATTTTTCTTCTTGGCTTTACATTGTGAAGCGAAATGTCCTTTCTTGTCACAAGCAAAACACTTGGGAATAAAATGCTTTTTCTTTGACTCTTTCTTCAATGTTAGAGCTTTATCATTTTCATTATTGGGCTTGGCTTGTTGACTCAATAGGGTCCGTACTGAATCACTTGTGATTTTTGCCCCTGAGCTCTCCAGAGCCATTATCATGGGCTGGTAGCTTTCACCCAACCCCTTCAGCATGACAACACCGATGAACTCGTCTTCAAGCCCTGCATTGATTGACTCTAATTGCTGAGATATGCTAAGGATTCGATTAAGGTATTCTTCAACAGTTGAAAACTGTGTCAACTCGAGTGAAAACAGTTGTTTCAGCAAACTCAAACGTCTGCATAATCCTTTACTTTCATAATTTGACTCAAGCTTAGCCCAGACATCTTTTGCCGACTTTTGACTACGAACCATAGGATACAGAGACTCATCGACCATTAAACAAATTTTTGATCGAGCTTTGGCATCCTTTCTTGGATCAACCTCTGTCCCTGCAACAACTGCCCTCAGATCCTCGGCGATCAGAAACATTTCCATTCCGAACTTCCAGTTGGAATAATTTTCTGAACCAACCAATTTTTTAATGTTCGGCATTGCTCCCAGTCCTGCAACTGCAACACTCGTAGATGCCACAGGTGGAGAACCACCTGCTCCTGGATCCCCATGAGACATGTTGATTGTCTACAAATTAGTGCTGGGCCCATAACCAGTTGAAGCAGATGAAGTGCTAACAGTGAAATTTTGTAAATGTACCTAGTGTTAGAGTTGATCTGTGTTTTAGTACTTAATATATATATATTTTTTTTGAAGAATACACTTTTTACATTTTCTTGAACACACACAGAATGAACTTTATTCAATATTGAACATATGAACATGTGGAACCTAACAACATAACACAAGTTGATGTAGTGGCCAACTTAAACTTCAATAAACAGGCATTGCCTGCTCCGTCGCCTGCATCGGGCGTCACGGAACATGTTCAAACGCCGCCCCCACGGAACTGCCCGACGAGGAGAGTGACGAAGAATACGACATGTTCTAATCATGTATCATCTAATCATGTGATCATGTATTATTTAATTACTTCATAATTAATTACACGCATCGCTTTTTTACATCGTCGTCTCATCCCCCCCCCCCCCCCCCCCCCATGTGGTGGTATGTAATTCTGGGGTCGTGTGGACGTATGTGTGACGACAGATGACAGAAAAAAGGACGATTCAAGCTGGAGGACACAGAAAAGTGGCCTGACAACATTTGAGTAAAAATGACAAAAATGGGCAAAATTTTGAAACTGGCGTAACTTTTTATTGGTGAATGATAAATTGGCATTCAGCCACATATTCTTCAAGGAAATTTGATGCTCTACAACTTTCTCTAAGAGGACTTTTTTCTCAGATAAACGGTTTGGACGCAAATCAACAAAGTTATCCGAAAAACGTGAGCTAAAAACCTAATTTTCAAAATTCGTCCATTTTCGGATGCATATATCTCCGTAACGGTTCGGAATTTCGATAAAACGTATATAATTAAAGTTGTAGAGAATTTTATCAGCTTTCATTTACTATAGGACATGGTTCATCGAAAAATGCACCGTTTCCGAGATATTCGCGAAAAACCCCAAAATGGGACCTTTAATGACCCCCCCCCCCTCGAGCGGCACCCCCACCCCCCAGGACTTTTAGTATGTTAATCAGGGGACCTCCACCTACGTCTGTACCAATTTTGGTTTGGGTTCTATTTTTTTCTACCTCAATGTCTTTATTTCCTGGACTAAATTGGATTTTCGGATTCTTAACATTTTGAAACCTAAAACAACGAATTTTGAGGGGTGTTTAAACAATTCGAGTTAGCAGTCGTACTTGAAAACAACTCTATGTCTTTTACCGTCCAATTGCCCCGTAATAGAGAATTTCTCAATGATCCACAGATCGTCAGATTCACATTCTTGCGAATTTTTACTATATTCTGTTCGCCGTTTTTGGGAAATATTTTACGGTATTCATATTTATTACATCCTGCAATCGGCATAATTCGAGTTGCACTCTGGACGGATTTTTGTTTTCTTGTTGGCTTCTATGTAATAAAAATTATTTCTGTTCTAGAACCAAAAATTTCAACCATGTATCATGTTTTCTCCTCGATATTGATTCGAAATTCTATGAAAACATCAGAAATTAACAAGCGGTTGCAATCATGTTCACAATATCAATTATTGAGAATGATCACCTGTGTGTAAACAATTATTTATATAACCATGCTCATAACTCAGTTTGTTGGACACGCACTTCGCCGTAGTTAACATAATATTGTTGGATAAATCGAGAGCTTTCGAACGAATGGTCAACGAATTTTGTGGGATGAAAAACGACGAAGTACCATTTCCCTAGCAACGACTCGGTTGTAGGCGAAAATCACTGTAATTAATTTCGTGCGCGGAAAAAAATTGACTCGCAAAATTCGCTAGGACCCCAGGGCTAAAACATGATACATGTTAATATGTCGTTAACTCCGAGTTGTCATTAGTACGAGTTGAGCTAATCCGATGATCCAGCCATTGCAGGTATCCACGAGGTCAATCGGTTGTTGACCGTATTCGTAGACCAAAGCGTTTTTAACAGTTCATAGGTAGGTACTATTCATTTGTGTGCCCGTATTCTGAACAAAGGGGATTGCAACCCAAGATTAACCGATACGAGAAATCTCACTATGGTCATGAAAAATAAGCTATTAGAAAAACTCTAACTCAATTGTAAGTAAACAGACCCCAAAAGGCATCTATGTGATAAACATGTCATTAGTCCATTAGTGACAACTTGAGCCAATCCGATAAGCGAATACAGCCCTCTTCAGTCGTTTTGTTCAGTCGATCGTTGCTGCCCATCCTTATTTATACAGGGTGTCCCATCTAAACGGGCCCATCGGGAAATTACAGCCTTACGGTGCGAGCTATCGAAAAATTGAACCGAACCTTTTTTTATAGTATTTCAACTCAGCTTCACAATGTGGAAGTCAGATTTCTATGTTTCCATGTTTTAGGGACTCAAATCATTGATTGAAACTTACGGTTTCCTCTTGACCCCCCTTTTTTATTGCTTTTTTTCGATTTTAGGTTAAATTTGGAACATAAAATGCCTCCTTGAAATTTTGTTTTTGGGGCTTCGTTTCTGAGAAATTCCACTTTTTGCGGGAGTCCGATTTTTATTTTTCCATGTCTCAAATCATTGATTGAAACTTACGGTTACCTCTTGACCCTCCTTTTTTATTGCTTTTTCCGATTCTAGGTTGAATTTTGAACAGAAAATGCCTCCATGAAATTTTCTTTTTGGGGCTTCGTTTCTGAGTTAAATTCCACTTTTTGCGAAATACAGAAAATCGCCGATTTCTTTCAGACATTACCAACACTTTCTTACTATTTTTATCTTCAATGTTTGAGATGTTCACCACTCTTTTGAAATCAGCATTAAACTATCTATCATCAGACCCCAGCGTCCATAATCAACAATCACCATCAGGGGGATGACATTACACTTGAACCGCTTACGATTTAAAAAAAGTTTTCCAAATCGTCGTTTGAAAAAAAAAAAAAAAAAAAAAAAACCTCAAACTGTTCAGTACACACAAAATCACTGTTCAGAATACAGTTTAAAAAATGTACCACAAGGAGACTTCCAGTCAGTTGTGTTGTGATAAATCGAAAATGCCACCTGCTCCTTCTGCAGCCTCTGCTCCTTCTCCTGCAAACTGTATTCAAGGGTCAAGAAAACAACAGCTTCTTGATACTTATTGTTCAGTCTACACTATGATCTTTATTATTTAAAGAGCCTTACATTAGTCCAGAATACGGCGTCTCATACGTTCTTCTAATAAATGAGTAATAGTACTGAACAGTTTGAGGTTTTTTTTTTTTTTTTAACGACGATTTGGAAAACTTTTTTTAAATCGTAAGCGGTTCAAGTGTAATGTCATTCCCCTGATGGTGATTGTTGATTATGGACGCTGGGGTCTGATGATAGATAGTTTAATGCTGATTTCAAAAGTGTGGTGAACATCTCAAAAATTGAAGATAAAAAGAGTAAGAAAGTGTTGGTAATGTCTAAAAGAAATCGGCGATTTTCTGAATTTCGCAAAAAGTGGAATAACTCAGAAACGAAGCCCCAAAAAGAAAATTTCATGGAGGCATTTTCTGATCCAAATTCAACCTAAAATCGAAAAAAGCAATAAAAAGGGGGGGGGGGGGGTCAAGAGGAAACCGTAAGTTTCAATCAATGATTTGAGTCCCTAAAACATGGAAAAATATAAATCGGACTTCCGCATCGTGAAGCTGAGTTGAAATGCTATAAAAAAGGTCCAGTTCAATTTTTCGATAGCTCGCACCCTAAGGCTGTAATTTCCCGATGGGCCCGTTTAGATGGGACACCCTGTATAACAAAGTAGAAAAAGTAGAGTGCAGAAATCACCTTTTTCAAAATCTTCAATTTCGAAATTACCTATTTCGTTTTGCAGCACACCTGGTTCAGTTTAACAAAAATCAATATTTGAGTGATCGGTATTTGAGCGATTTTCCTCAGAAAATGCAAATAGGTACACACTAATAATTGAATAAGGTTTATTTTTCTACCATACCGTGATGGGGGAGAGCATGTGAAAAAAGGAAGGTATCTAATAAAAAATATCAGGAAACGCAGCTCCATTGAAAAATAATTGGAGAAAAAGGTACATTAAAATCCAAACTCGTAAACGAGTTCCACTATCTGCTTTACAAGCAGATACCATGTTACATGGATATGTCTTTGATTGGGGATTTCATAACGGTTGTCCTCGAGAGTTTTAAACAAATCCTTTAACTTTAAACAAATCCCTGGGCCGCATCCCGACTAATTCCAACAAAACAACGGTTTACTTATAGAAATGTTGAAAATAACTGTGGAGAGAATCCACTACAATGAGTTGTTGTTAACAGTCGACTGTTGTCAAGAGGATGAAAATGCTTCCTATGGTGTGGAGTAAATGATGCTATTGCTTTACGTTAAGCTTATTAAAATTGTTTATAGTCCAATCAACTTAGTTTAGGAATGTAGCCAGGTACGTAAGGAGGGGGAAATTGGTAGCTTGAGATGTGAACATTTATCACATAAATCAAGCGCTTTCCAACGAGTGGCGAACGATTTCTGTGCGATGAAAACTGAGGAAGTTCCATTCCCCTAGCAACGGATTGGTTGTACCTGAAAAACACTGAAATTGTGACACAAATTTTGCGTCACGGAAATTTTTGGTTGACCCCCCAGAGCAAAGACATATCCATGTCAAAAAATACAGGCAATGAATACCTCCCTCCTTTGAGTTTATTATTTTCAATATTGAACATTTGTAATTGATAAAGGAAAACAATTTTTAACCCTCCCCCTCGAATTTTTTTGTTCCGCGTTTCAAGATGCATTTCAATATTCTCAAATCTGAAGGAATCGTTGAAAATATCATTTAATTCTCTAAAACCGTTATATAAAATTACAATTTTTAGACCAGCTGTTATTTGGTAAAAAAAACGTCAGTTTACTCATACAAGATCTGAAATTTTTTCAATACCTATCAACGTTTTTTCTACCCCTTTTTTCAGAAAGAAGGTTTTCTCATGAGTTTAGTTAGGTATGTATCAACGAGGTTGGAAAGTGTTTATATTGTTACAATATTAGTTTATAACTTGGAGTAATAAATCAGCATTCCTTGACACTACAACGGCTTAGAGGTCATGAGATGTTGTGATAAAATGAGAGCATTCCAAAAAGTGGCGAACGATTTTCCTAGGTACTATGAAAACTAAAGGAGTTACTCTTCCCTAGTAACGCCTTGGTTGTACGTGAAAAATCAAGTGAAATTCTACCTAGCCTTCACTTTTCGAGTTAATAATAATCTAAAGTGCCGGGTCGTCACAAATTTTGGTGTCGTTACGAAATTTTAGAATAACCCCCAGCCCAAAAACATATCCATGTTAACAGAATACAGAATAGGTAAGTACGTCGCATTATCAATACCTACTTCATTCTCAAGAATTCTTAATCCCAACCAACGTTACTTCTCGTAATGATTAGCTATGCAATTTAGGCTGTTGAAATGACGCGTAGAACGACCTAGTTTTTGAAGGAATTTATTTCTTACCGAAATGGGTATCACAAATTTTTGAATTTCGGACTTGTTTCCGTACAACCTACTTAGTACTTTTGAAATTGATAGTTCCATTTTCTTATGGAAATAGCATTGTTACTTAGAAGTTTGTAAAAGAAGAGAACGATTCTTCCGATCTTTTTAATAAGATGAAAATTCTTCCTCTGAATAAACTCCACATCCGAGCACAGCTCATTTTCGCCTATGCTCGGAAATCATGTCTGCAAAAAATTCGACATGGTATGGCCACAAGAGCTGAGGTTGTTGGACTCTACCAAGTCCCAAAAGTGAATTCTGTGATGGGACGGAAGTCTTGGATGCATTGTTGTCCCAAATTATTAAACGCAATTAAAGATAAAACTGTGCTCGATTCAATTGTTGGACAGTTTGATGGATTTGATTGGATGGGTCAATCTGAATATTGTAAAAGATGACTTTGTACGTAAGTTTGAATTGTTTGTTTGATGTTGATCATTTTTCTTGCAATTACATGTGTTGAAAGGGTTTTCTTTTTGTCTCTCTTTTCGTCTCAGTAAATTTTGTAACAAAAACAAAAAAAAAAGTAAATATTTGAAAATGTTGGAGAAATTTTGGAAATTCGATTTGAATTTTGTTATGGCTATTATGTTGCTTTTCTGGTAAAGCAGTTCTGCAATGGTCTCGGGCGGATTCTTTTGTTTAATTTTTCTAGGTACTTCGATTATTTCTCATGTGGTCTTTCTTCGGTACTTTTCCGTTATACCCCCCCCCCCCCCCCCCCCCAGTCAATTTGTCTTCAACACGCCCGCCCGAAGTTTCTAGGCATTACTCCTTACTTAGATTATGTAATGTATTTTTGAGATGTGAGCTTGCGAGCATCCAGACCACCAAAGTATCCACATCATTCTGACCTATATTTCCAACTAATCTGTATTTTTACTAAGGAATTGACTACTTGATGTTATGTACTTTTGAGATGCGAGCTTGCGAGCATCCAGACCACCAAATTATACACAGCATTCTGATCTATTTGTGCAAATTCATGTGCATTCTACTTCTGCGAATTCATGTGGAGGCAATCAAACCACAAGCACGCCAATTTGTTTCAACAAATCCTCATCGGCAACTTCTGAAAACACGGTAATTCTTTTTTTTTTTCTAAATTATATAATTTCTTCCCACAGCTTGAAATTGTCACCAAGTCTACGTAAATATTTAATCTAAGTAAGAAGGAATGCCTAGAAACATCGGGCGGGCGCGTTGAAGACAAATTGACTGGGGGGTATAACGGAAAAGTACCCTTTCTTCTTATCGTATCTCTTATTGTATTTGTGTCAACTTGTTTTCTCTCAACGTAGGTACCTTGCAATGAATGAAAAATAAGGCCTTGAGCCCATGGCTCCCCACCCCATGCTACAAGCTTGCTTTAAAGGTGGAGGGGTCTATTTTGTGCTTCTTTATATTGAATAAAGTATTTCTTATGTTTTGTTCTATAAAAAATAAAAACAATTTAAAAAAATAAAAATAAAAAAATCCTTGCAAATGAAGAACAATATCCTCAGCCATATCTCACACACAAAGTCTCCCACAAACCCTCAGCCATATGTCACCTCACAGGTAACACACACAGCGCCACCTCAGCCCAAATTCTCCTTGGGAAATTGAAAATTTCCATAGACCTATGAGGACTATGATGTCAAAAAATCTCATCATGGTGCTCAGAAACTAAGTATCAAACAGAATAAAGATTAAGCCACATTTTCAAGTCTAAAATCTCTTCTTCTTTATGTGCCTTATCCGGCTAACCGGACGTTGGCAATCACTGCGGCGAGAGCGTTGCGGTCCTCTGCAGTTCTGAAAAGCTCCTCCGCACGCTGTATACCCGTCCACTTCCTCAGGTTACTGAGCCAGGAGAGCCGTCTTCTTCCGCCGACCCTCGATCTTCCCTTTCATAATCAACTGAAGTAGCCGATACTTTTCTCCTCTCAATATGTGTCCCAAGTATGCAATTTTACGGCATTTCACCGTAACCAGGAGCTTCCTCTGAACTTGAGCCCGCTGGAGAACTTCCTCGTTTGAAATGTGGGCTGTCCAAGGGATCCTAAACATCCTACGCAAGAGCCACATCTCAAAGGCTCCTATTCTGCTCAGGGTGGCAGCCTTTAGGGTTCAAGCCTCCGCTCCGTACAACAAGACAGACCATACATAACATTTTACCATTCTCCATCGGAGAGAGAAGTTGAGGTTCTTATCACAGGAAAGAATTCTCATTTTCAAGAATACAGAACGAGCCTTCTCAACTCTACATTTGACCTCCATGTCCGGATCCATAGATTCATTGATGAGGCAGCCCAAGTACTTGAATCTCCTTACCGTTCAACTCGGCGGCCATTGAGTGTCAACACAGCATCATCATGAGAGGAACGACTGAAAACCATCCATTTGGTCTTCATAATATTGATTGTCAGACCCGCCCGTTGGCCAGCACTCGAGAGTCTATTCAAGAGAAGCTGAAGATCCTCTAGGCTCTCAGCCAACAGCACGGTATCATCAGCATATTTGATGGAGGTGATTCGCTCCCCGTTCACTCTGACCCCAACATCAAGATCCTCAACCGCTTCCTTAAATATACGATCTGCGTAAAGGTTGAAAAGAAGAGGTGAAAGCAGGCATCCTTGCCTAACCCCTCTCTGGATGCTGAGCTCAGGCGTCACAATATCACCTGCTCGTACCTCGGCCACCTGCTTCCAGTACAGGTTGTGGATTATGCGAATATCCTTCCCATCTACTCCACACTCTTTCAGAACCTCAATAAGCTTTGAATGCAGAACACGGTCAAACGCCTTCTCATAGTCAATGAAGCAGGCAAAGACATCTCTACGCTGATCATGACACTTCTGCATTAGGACACTGAAGGCAAACAGTGCTTCTCGCGTACCAAAGGCGTGCCGGAAACCGAACTGGGCATCATCAAGGTCAAATTCACACTTGGAGCGGATGCGAGCATGAAGAACTCGCAAAAACGTTGTCAGCATGTGGCTCATTAGGCTTATCAGCCGGTAATCATTGCAAGCTTTGGGATGCTGTTTCTTGGGGATCACCACAAAGGTGGACTTTAACCACTCCTCAGGAAGCCTCCCAGTCTCATAAATCCGATTGAACAGCTTCACCACCAGATCCAAGTTGTCCTCCTCTATCAGCTTGATTGCCTCCATGGGAATCTCGTCCGGGCCTACTGCTTTCCTGATTTTACCAATGGAGATGGCATGGAGAACCTCCGATTTAAGGATGGATGGACCCTCAAGGTTCTGCTCATCAACTTCTACATCCTGCCGGATATCATTGAAAAGCTGGGAGATGTAGGTCTTCCAGGCATTGATCACATCATCACGGTCCAAAATCTCTGAATTATTAAAATTCCAACTAATGTGACTCGTGATGAATATGCAATTTTGACTGCCGAAATTAGTCACAGGACGACCTAATATTTATACGTACGACATAATATGTTATTATACATACATAATAAGAGGTTATTATAAATTCCGGATTTTTTATCTAAATGGCTGTATCCTCTCGGGAATTTTCAATTTAAATTTCATTGTTAACTCACTTCCTTATATAGGGTGGAGGGACCAGTGATTGACAGGGACCCAGTGATTGACATCTCACCAAGAAGTTTTAATAATAAGACATTAAAATGTGTTTTACGGGCTTGATCCATTTGAATTTTGAGGCAAAACCCTCAGTAAAGTATAAAGACGGGAAAAGGTTTCAGGCGGGCTTTTGTGAAATCTGGAGAAGGTTACCCAACAGAACTTCTTGTAATTCCTTTGATGCTGTTTCTTGTGATTTTGCTAAGGAGGTAAGCGTTTTATCCTGCTTCACCATGCCCTCCACATTTTCAAATTCGATTGTTTCCATGGTTTTTCTCGTTCAGTTTTTTGTGTAGCTTGCATTTATGCTATCATTTTTTGTAAATAATCAAAGATAACATGTGAAAACGCAAATGTCAAGTACTAGTTCCAAACTGATGCTCCCCTCTGATTGACTGTTGATAGATTGACTGTTCTGTCAATATGGATCTCTATTCATTCTTTATTTTTTTATATTTTTTATATTTATATAAATACATAGCAACTCTTGTAACAACGTCTAGTGTTAATTAAACATATGTACTTTATGTTGCTTGACAACATGGAAACAGTTGGCATTGTTAATTAGAAACTTATGTCAGAATAAAGTTGGAGTTCGGGACTGTGGTAACTTTAGTTATTTTTCCCTGCATATTTTCATATTAATTGTAAAGTATATTACAACTCTCAAGCTGCTAGTTTACCATTATAATCGTACTGTGCCTATGGTATCAAGAAAACATTGCGCTTATTTTGAGATGAAACATCCGGTGTTATTTTCAACTTTGTCTTTATGAATACTCATATTAATTTTATATTTAGATTAATAAAACTAAGTTCAAATACTCAATTTATTTGTAAAATGTTGAAATAGAATGTTTTGTTGATAGAAGAAATCATTTATTGCAGAAGAACTGCTGTGTCAATCATAGGATGTCTATCACAGGTACAACAAAAAATGTGGCTGTCAAATAGTAGGTCCGAAAATTGATTTCGAAAAAACGAATTTATGATCTTACGTGGCTTGAATTAGTGATTTTTTCAATACCGGACATCCCGATGCAGCAATAGATGAACAAACGAAAAAAAAAAAAAAAAAACCATAACTTAATTGCTTGCCAAAGTCAAAATGCCTCTCAAGGTGTCAAACGCTGGCTCCACCACCATAGTTACTTTTGAAGTTGATACTTCCATTTTCTTCTCGAAATGCCAATTTGGCTTAGAAGTCTGTAAAAGAAGGGAAAAATTTCGTTGCAAATGATGTGCTTTATTGGGAGAAGGTTTTGAGCATGACCCCCCCCCCCCCCCCCCCCCCCCCCCGCCTCACACGTAACTCACACAGCGCCACCTCAGCCCAAATCTCCTTAAAAAATCGACAATTTTCAGATGACAAAGAAGTCCAAAATCTCGTCAGGGTGCTGAGAAACTCAGTAGAAAACACAAGAAGGAATAAGTCGCATTTTCAAGTCCAAAATCTCCGAGTTCTCAACTCCGACCAATGTTTGTTCTGATGAATAGATGCAATTTAGACTGACAAAATGACGCATAGAACGAACTACTTTTTGAAGGAATGTATACATTTATCTATTGAGGGAGATTTCAACCCCGATATTCCAAAAATTGAATTATAGGGTAAATATAAATTCTGGATTTAATGCCTAAATGTCTATATCACCTTCTCGGAAATTTCTAACTTTATGTGCATTGTTAACTGACTTTCTTGCAGGTACCTACTTTTGAAAATGATAGTTCTATTTTCTTCTCGAAATGGCATTTTTACTTAGAAGTTTGTAAAAGAAGAGAACAATTTCCTTGCAAATGAAGTTCTTTATTGGGAGAAGGTGTTGAGCACCCCCACCCCCCCACCCCCTCTCACACGTAAATCACACAGCGCCACGTCAACCCGAATTCTCCTTAAAAAATTGCAAATTTTCAAAGACCAGATGACAAAGATGTCCAAAATCTCATGAGGGTGCTGAGAAACTTGCAATCAGGAATTGAGATAAATGCAATTTAACCGCAAAATTCACTCTAGTACCTAACGTCACCAACCACAACTGGTCATGATCAAGATGTACAAGGAGGACTCCCAACTTATATATATAACACTTAACAGCTCATCTATAAAAAAATACGCTCTGAAGTGGCCATATATTGGCAAAAGCGCTCAGCACGTATCAATAATTGACATAATCAGAGAAGCCTGAAAAATCTCTATCCTCAACCAACACAACCGACTTTCATGCAGGTACCTACGTTTGAAAATGATAGTTCCATTTTCTTCTTGAAATGTTATTTTTGCTTAGAATTTTGTAAAAGAAGGGAACAATTTCCTTGCAAATGCACTTTATTGGGAGAAGGAGGATTTTGATTGGAAAATTACGCACAGAACAACGACGATAATGAGTTTGGGGGAATCGAGAGTGAAAGTTGGCTAGCGGAGCGCTGCGTTTGGGTTAAAGGTGAGCGATGTGTTTGGGTTAAAGGTGAGCGATGTGTTTGGGTGACTATCTCAGGGGCTCCGTGCAACACACACACAACACACAACAAAACACAACAAAAATAACACAAACAATAAAATTGTAAATAACACTTATCACTACATAATTTTATTAAACTTAAAAATTTCAGGAGCCACAAATGTGTTGAAGAAGGCCACTAGTGACAGGCTTCAGCTGCTGGATAAACTTTGGGCTGAGCACGGTACCGGCAAAAACATTTTAATTTACCTGGAAGCTGTGAGTAACCGCTATAACACCGATTCCAACATCCATGATATTACTGACAAGTACAACGCGAACGGTGAAGATAGTTAGGTTACGACTCAAATTCAGAACTTTGACAAAGAATTTTTCAATTCAATATTACCTTACCTTAACTATTCAATATTACGTTACCTTACGTAACTACTTTTAAAAATTATTATTATTTATGACTACATGTTACGTATCTATTTTTATAAGTATAAGTATCACTGATTGCAAGCATCTTCGATTTTTCTTCGTTTTCTGCGTTAACCCAAACTCATCACGATTCCATCGTTAGGTTAACCCAAACGCATCGCTATTTAACCCAAAGTCACTGCGTTTTTCCGTCATTCCCCCAAACTCAACGACGCACAGAACAACCTACTATTTGAAGGAATTTATGAAGGGAGTTGTGCAGGGAGTTTTCAACCCAAAATTCCAAAAATTGAATAAGATGTTATTATAAATTTCGGGTTTCTCATTTATATGGTTGTATCACCTTCTCGGAAATTTTCAATTTTAATTTTATTGTTAACTTACTTCCTTGTAAGTGCTTACTTTAGAAATTGACGCTTCCATTTTCTTCTCGAAATGGCATTTTTACTTCAGAAGTTTGTAAAAGAAGAGAACAATTTCCTTGCAAATGAAGATCAATTTCCTCAGCCATATCTCACACACAAAGCCCCCCCCCCCCCCCCCCCCCCTTCACAAACCCTCAGCCATATGTCACACCCAAAGTGCCCCCTCCGCGTAACACACACAGCTTCACCTCAGCCCAAATTCTCCTGGGGAAATTGAAAATTTCCATAGACCTACGAGGATTATGATGTCCAAAAATCTCATCATGGTGCTCAGATTAAGCCGCATCATTAAGTCCAAAATCTATGAATTCTTAATCCCAACCAATGTTACCTATACTTCTCATAATGACTAGGTATGCAATTTAGACTGTTCATATGACGCGTAGAACGACCTACTTTTTGAAGGAATTTATTTCTTACCGAAATAAATCACATTACGGGTATCACATTATGGGAAAGTTTTTAATTTCGAACTTGTTGCTTCCGTACAACTTACTTAGTACTTTTGAAATTAATTTCCTTGCAAATGAAGAACAATTTCCTCAGCCATATCTCACACACAAAGCCCCCCCCCCCCCCCCCCCCCCCGCCTCACACGTAACACACACAGCGCCTCCTCAGGCCGATTTCTCCTTGGGAAATTCGAAATTTTCATTGAGCCGAGAGGACTCTGATGTCCTAGAATTTCATAAGGTTGTCGAGAAACTCAGTATAAAACAGAATTAAAAATACACTGCCAAGGAAATGGCACATGAGCTTCCTCGTGACCTTCACAGTACGTCACCATTAAATTCCAGAAAACTAAAAACGACCGGTTCTGGCATCAGGGAATCAATAAGGTGGGAAAGTGGAAGCTGAATGGTACATATAATAAGTGAAATTAATAAGGAAAATTAACTAAGCTGTGACCGTAACAAAAACATCACTTTCGCGCATGCGCCTAGTGCATTACCGCTGCTGATGATCGCGAAGAATGTGATACGGGACCTCAAGAAACCTTGCCCGCATCATTCCTGAAAATCTGACCGAAATTTGTTGACAATTGCCTGAGTTATGACCGAAACAAGAAAATTTTGTTTGCGCCTGCGCAGAGGCTACCGTTGATTCGATCATAACGGAACTGATAGGGGACCATGTAGAGCTATACCCGCACAATCCCGAAAAATTTGAAGAAAATCGCATCAAAATTGTGGAAATTACGGCTGTTGCAAGGACCGTAACAAGAATATTTCGTTCACGCATGCGCAGAGCGTACCGGTAATGCAATTATGATGATTGTCTTATGGGATCTCAAGGGACCTTACCCACATCATCCCTCAAAATCTGACCGAAATCCGTTCAACATTGACCGAGTTATGACCGTCACAAGGAATTCACGTTAGCGCCTGCGCAGAAGCTAACGTTGATTCGATCATGATGAAGTTGATAGGGGACCATCTAGAGCTTAACCCGCACGATCCCTGAAAATTTGGCTAAAATCGGATCAAAATTGTGGAAGTTATGGCTGTTACAAGGAAATGTGGACGGACGGACAGACAGACAGACACGGAACCAAATTTGTTCAGGAGGCTCTGAAACGCAAAATTCGAGTGGAAATTTTGATTTTGGAGCAAAAATTTTTTTTTCATTTCGAAAGTGAAAACAAAGCTTCCGCTGCTTTTCAGTCTCGGAAGCAATAGGTTCAAAAGTCCAAAATCTTAGAATTCTTAATTCCAACTAATGTTTCTCGTGATGAATATGCAATTTTGACTGTAAAATTACGCACAGAACGACCTACGATTTGAAGGGATTTATGAAGGGAGTTTTCAACCCCTATATTCCAAAAATTGGTCTAGATGTGATTATAAATTTCGCATTTCTTATCTAAATGGCTGTATCACCTTCTCGGAAATGTTCAATTTAATTTTATTGTTAACTTACTTACTTGTGGGTAGGTACTTTTGAAATAGATAGTTGCATTTTCTTCTCGAAATGGTATTTTTACTTTAGAAGTTTGCAAAAGAAGAGAACAATTTCCTTGCAAATGAAGAACGATTTCCTTAGTCATATCTCACACACAAAGCGCCCCCTCAGCCCGATTTCTCCTTGGGAAATTCGAAATTTTCATTGAACATTGAGGAATCTGATGTCCTAGAATTTCATAAGGTTGCTGAGAAACTCAGTGTACAAAACTCCTAAACCTTAAAATTCTTAATTCCAACTAATATTTCTCGTGATGAATATGCAATTTTGACTGTCGAAATTACGCACAGAACACAATTTGAAGGAATTTATACAAACATTCAAACATAGGTAGGTACTAAGGGAGTTTTCAACCCCTATATTCTAAAAATTGAATTAGATGTTATTATTAAAGCTCGGATCCACATGCAAAAATTTGAGGCTAAACATGCACTTGATATGCCAAAACATGCAAAAACATATATTTTTAAGATACCTACCTAATTCAAAGAAAACCTACTTTTTTGCCATGGATGCTTATGAAACCTCCTTTTAACGAATATGTGCGTAAGATTTTAAGAGTATTTTTACGAAAAAAACTTTAAAACGTAGTTCATGAGAGTTGCTGACAAATAAATTAATTTTTAAAAATTAATTTTTTATATTATGCGTACTTATATAATTACATTTTCAATCGTCAATAATTGCTTTTCATCTAAAATCTCTCAAGCAAATGGATGGGTTGTAAGGAAAAAACAGTATTTCACAAATTACTATACAAGTATTAGGTGTTATTGTCAAACGATACAATAATTAATAACGTGATGAAAGTTACCTATACATATATATCAAAATAAGAACGTAAGTAGAATGACGTTGTGGAGGGGATTGATTTGAACACCTACAAAATAGTACCTATAGGTCTGACTTGACTTTCTATATATAGTCAATTGAAATAAAGAGACGAGGTAAATAATGAGCCAAGCAGAAGGCAGGAAAGTAAGAGGATTACCTACCTCTAACTAACGCGTCCATTCTAGTCCTCGCAAACAATAATTGGGCCTTTCCAGACAGCCTGCATTCTTGAGTGAGGCCAACCGCCCCATTTCGGTTTGGAAACAAACTACCACTAGTTTTAGTTAGTTGCATCCGAGACTGCAAGGCAGCGGAAGCTTTGTTTTCACTTTCGAAATGAAAAAAAATTTTTTGCTCCAAAATCAAAATTTTCACTCGCATTTTGCGTTTCAGAGCCTCCTTAACAAATTTGGTTCCGTGTCTGTCTGTCGGTCTGTCTGTCTGTCCGTCCACATTTCCTTGTAACAGCCATTACTTCCACAATTTTGATCCGATTTTAACCAAATTTTCAGGGATCGTGCGGGTTAAGCTCTAGATGGTCCCCTATCAACTTCATCATGATCGAATCAACGATAGCTTCTGCGCAGGCGCTAACGTGAATTCCTTGTGACGGTCATAACTCGGTCAATGTTGAACGGATTTCGGTCAGATTTTCAGGGATGATGTGGGTAAGGTCCCTTGAGGTCCCATAAGACAATCATCATAATTGCATTAGCGGTACGCTCTGCGCATGCGTGAACGAAATATTCTTGTTACGGTCCTTGCAACAGCCGTAATTTCCACAATTTTGATGCGATTTTCTTCAAATTTCTAGGGATCGTGCGGGTATAGCTCTACATGGTCCCCTATCAGTTCCGTCATGATCGAATCAACGGTAGCCTCTGCGCAGGCGCAAACAAAATTTTCTTGTTTCGGTCATAACTCAGGCAATTGTGAACGGATTTCGGTCAGATTTTCAGGGATGATGCGGGCAAGGTTTCTTGAGGTCCCGTATCACATTCTTTGCGATCATCAGCAGCGGTACGCTACATGCGCGAAAGTGGTTTTTGTTACGGTCACAGCTTAGTTAATTTTATCGGATTTTGTTCAAATTTTCAGAGATGATCCCGGTAGAGTCCCTTGAGGTGCCATACGAATCGTACGGTACTACCAGTGATTCAGCTTCCAATTTCCCACCTTATTAATTCCCTGATGCCAGAAACGGTCGTTTCTAGTTTTCTGGAATTTAATGGTGACGTACAGTGAAGGTCACGAGGAAGCTCATGTACCATTTCCTTGGCAGTGTATTTTTTTTTTTTTTTTTTTTTAAAGTTTGGTTTGTACCTAAAAATCTGCTAAAAAATCAATTTTACGTCAATTTTTTTTTACTTGCTGGGAAAAATACGAAACATGCACAAAAACATGCAAAAATCTGGAGAAAAAAAAACACAAAACATACAACTAAATGTATTGGGGGGGGGGGGGGGGGTTGCAAATGGTCTAAAACACTCAAAACGATCTTCTATGAAGGTTTGGAGAGAAAACATGCAAAATCTGAGCCTTGGTTATTATATATTCCTGATTTTTTATCTGAATGGCTGTATCACCTTCTCGTTAATTTTCAATTTTGATTTTATTATTAACTTATACCCTTGTAGGTAGGTACTTTTGAAATAGATTGTAATAAATAATTGGGCCTTTCCAGACAGCCTGCATTCTTGAGTGAGGCCAACCGCCCCATTTCGGTTTGGAAACAAACTACCACTAGTTTTAGTTAGTTATTATTTTTTTTTTTTAAGTTTGGTTTGTACCTAAAAAATCAATTTTACGTCAATTTTTTTTACTTGCTGGGAAAAATACGAAACATGCACAAAAACATGCAAAAATCTGGAGAAAAAAAACACAAAACATGCAACTAGGTAAATGTTTGGGGGGGGTTGCAAATGGTCTAAAACACTCAAAACGATCTTCTATGAAGGTTTGGAGAGAAAACATGCAAAATCTGAGCCTTGGTTATTATATATTCCTGATTTTTTATCTGAATGACTGTATCACCTTCTCGTTAATTTTCAATTTCATTATTAACTTACTTCCTTGTAGGTAGGTACTTTTGAAATAGATTGTTGCATTTTCTTCTCGAATTGTCATTTTTACTTTAGAAGTTTGTAAAAGAAGAGAACAGCTTCCTTGCAAATGAAGAACAATTTCCTCAGCCATATCTCACACACAAAGCCCCCCTCCCCCCCTCCTAGTACCCTCAGTCATGTCTCACACACGCAGCGCCACCTCAGCCCGATTTCTTCTTCGGAAATTCAAAATTTTCATTCACAAAAAGAGGGTTCTGATGTCCTAGAATTTCGTAAGGTTGTTGAGAAACTCATTATAAGACAGAATTAAGAATAGGTACAAAAGTCCAAAATCTTTGAATTCTTCATTCCAACTAATGTTTCTCGTGATGAATATGCAATTTTGACTGTCGACATTACGCACAGAACGACCTACAATTTGAAGGAATTCATACATACATAGGTAGGTACACTAGGGAGTTTTCAACCCCTGTATTAATATTGTTGAACAACCGGATTGACTGTCCAGAACTCATCTCCGAAATCAACCTACATATTCCAGCTTTTTACTCCCGTAACCAACCCATTTTTCATATTAAATTCTCCACAACTAATTAGGGTAGATGCAGCAGTAGTAGGCACTGCACGAGTAGTAGGCACTTGTGACTTCAACTCCTTAAAATAAGTGATTGGAACCACTAAAATATTTGAATTTGGCACCGTTTTAAAGGTTAACATGTGCTGTATTTCTTCTAGAATCATCTAGATGATCGAGGCAGCCTAGGTTACATTATGTCACCTGTTAACAAAACAATCTCCATGAGGTTGTCTGCCTTAACAGATTTGCTAAGGAGGTGAGTTTGGTTTTTAGTATTTTAGCCCCAATTCAAGGCCATTTTGGATCTGTTTTTTGTTTCATGTTATCTTTTATATACTCTCGAGAAGATGTAGAATGTTCCTGTACCTCTAGAAGTTTTAATTTCGGCTAAAATAATGTGCCTACTACTGGGTCATAAAAAATACTAAATTTTCCAGTAGTAGGCACTTCTGCCTACTAATGGAAATACCTTCTTTCTTTGTTAGCAACATAGTTTTCATCAGTTATTAATTTGGAATACGACAGTATCTGAGGTTTTCTCAGAAAATGAGTAGTTCCAATAGTTGGCAGGGGGTGCCTACTTCTGGATCCCGAAGGTGCCTACTACTGGAATAGGTTTTTTATCTCAGAACTCCACATGTTAGGATACTGAACGTTTACTACTGTTTACTACTGATGCTGAAGTACCAATGTGATACTTTGTCGTTTTTTGATAGACTGAAGTTTATTATTAGTCAATACCTAGTAGAACTCCATTTTATATTTTGTATTTTTTTAATTTGTATTTTGTATTACGACTATTATGGCCTATAAATAGCTTCTTTTTTTAAAGAATAATTCAATATGAGGGCTGAGAAATGTGGTAAACTGTGATGTTTCAGGCCTTGATGTATTTTCGATACATTTTCGTTGAGAGGAAATGTAATTAATAAAATTCGTTCATTGACATTCAACTGCCTACTACTGGTTCATTTCCCTGCCTACTACTGGAATTTCAATGCCTACTACTGGTCCATTTCCCTGCCTACTACTGCAATTTCAATGCCTACTACTGGTTCATTTCCCTGCCTACTACTGGAGTTTCAGTGCCTTCTACTGGTAAAAAAACATGCGTCCGGTTTTTTTTTCAATTTAAAAAATCATAATCGTCTATTATTTAGACAATTAGCTTTGGGAGGAGTTAGTTGATCATATGAACAAGCATTGGAAATAAAATTAGTATGAAAAATAACATCTGTCACACACAAAAAACGTGATTTTTTATGTTGAAGTGCCTACTACTGGTGCATCTACCCTACCTGCATGAACAGCCTCTCAATAGAATCCCTCGTCAGGCCAACCATATACTCCAACGAAATCCAGCTTAGACTTTTTCCATGATCAGCCATCTAGAACCGCTCAAAAATATTACACACCATCTACCGTCCGCCCTGAAATCTCTGTCCACATAGCCTACACTCATCTCAGCTACAAGAAGTGTTTGTTTGTGATTTTGACCTTATATATACACACATATACCTATATTGTTATTTCTTTTCTTCTGGAACACTGATTTTGTTTCCTCATCAAGAGACGAATTTATTTTGTTAATAATATTGTAATTGGGCATCGACAAATAAATATTCCAAAAATTGAATAAGATGTTATTATAAATTTCGGATTTTTGATCTAAATGGCTATTACCACCTTCTCTGAAATTTTAATTTTATTGTTAACGTAGTCCCTTGTAGGTAGGTACTTTTGAAATAGATTGTTGCATTTTCTTCTCGAAATGGCATTTTTACTTTAGAAGTTTGTAAAAGAAGAGAACAATTTCCTTGCAAATGAAGTGCTTTATTGGGAGAAGGTGTTGAGCATACCCCCTCCCCCCCCCCTCACTCATCTCTCGCACACAAAGCGCCCCCTCCGCCTCACACGTAACACACACCAGCGCTCCCCCTCCGCCTCACACGTAACACACACAGCCCCACCTTCCACCTTCAGCCCGATTTCTCCTTGGGAAATGGAAAATTTTCAAAGGCGGAGCGGGTGGCGGAGAGGGGGAGGGTGAAGTCCGAGCTGAAGGGGGTGAGAAAATCAGGGGGGGAGAGAGAGAAATCGGAGGGTGGAAAGGATGAGGTGGTGGGGCGGCGGAGAAAGAGGAAGAGAAAGAGGCGGCGGGGAGGAAGGAGCGGCGTGACGGCGGTGGGGAGGAGGAGGAGCGAGGAGGAGGAGGGAGGAGGACGGTGCCGCTGGGAGGGGGTCCAAGGCGGACGGATGGACCACTCTCTTCCTCCGTGCCGACCAGTCGTGTTCCGTCTTCCGCCGAGTGGTGTTCCTTATTCCTCGACGATGGTTTAGCGAGTTAAAATGTGAACCACCCACCAGGGTGCCGGTTTTTATTTTTTTTTTAGTTTTAAAAAACAACTACAAACAAAAAAAGGTAAACAATTTTTCGTCTTTTACAAGAAAACCGCGAAAAAGTGTTTTTTTAATAGATGATTGAAAAACGAACATTTTTATCGAAATGATGGAAAATAACGTTAATAGTTGCACAGACTGCGGTCTGGTGTTCGACTCGTCGAAAAGTCTGGATGTGCATTTGAGTTACCACAAGGAAACGTTGATGTCCAAGTGGGGCTCGTCCGCTTCCGGGTCGGAAGACAATAACAACGTGAAGAAACGCCCGGACGTCCGGGCTCCGGCGGACTCGTCGGATTTTCTGTTCGATTTTCAAGAGCCCGGAGCTTTTCAGCGGCTCCCGCGGACGCAGTACAGGTACCACCCCTACGGTTATGACAGGCAGGTGACTTCGTCGCAGGTGACGTGCGACAAGTGCGGCATGAATATGGACGCGAGCCTGCTAGCTGATCATGTAGTCCAGATGCACCCGATTTGGGAGGAGCCGCAGGCGGAGATTTTGGACTTGGACAGCCACAAGGTGCACGTGTACCAGCCGCCGGAGGAGGCGCCGCCGCCGCCGTCGCCCCACCAGGCGACCTGGAAGTACTTCAAAGAAGAGAATGGGAATTCGTCGCCTTCAGATTTAGGTGCGGTGAGTTCGAGTGAAGTATATTTAGGAGAACCACAAGCCCAGGCTATGCCGAAAGCTGCCTGGAAAAGTAATGAAGCTCGTCGTCCTAAAACTTACAATTGTACAGCTTGTAACAAGTGGTTTACGTCTTCAGGTCACCTCAAGAGGCACTACAACACGACGCTGCACAAGAACGCCGTGAAGCAGAGCGGGATCGTGGACCCAGCGACGATGCCAGTGTCGACGCATCATCACCCGCAAGTGGAGGAGTATCACCCGCCGCCCGTGCACCCGATGCCGCAGGTGCCGCAAATGCCGCAGCTCCCTCCGCCCCCGCCCCCGGCCCAGCAGATGCCGGACTACGGCTATCACTACGGGTATCACCCAAATGGTAATCCCCCCACGGAGCGAACCTCCCGAGCTTCTCGCAGCTGACCGGAGTCAGCTACGAGCCCGTGGGGGGGGTGTACCACGACAAGGAGGCCCCAACCGTCACGTCGACCGTCCTCACCGTGTCGTCGACCCCGGCCAAGGCGCTTCACAAGTGCGTCGACTGCGACAAGACCTTCAACAAGGCGTGTTACCTGACGCAGCACAACAAGAGCTTCCACGCCGGGGACAAGCCCTTCAAGTGCTCCCGGTGCGGCAAGCGCTTCACCCAGGAGTACCTCCATTTGGAGCACTTGTCCAAACACGCCGGCGACAAGCCCTACAAGTGCGAGATCTGCCCCAAACAGTTCAACCACAAGACCGACCTCCGGCGTCACATGTGTCTCCACAGCGGCGACAAGCCTTATTGTTGCACCTACTGCGGCAAGGGCTTCATCCGGAAGGACCACATGCTGAAACACGCCGAGACCCACAAAAAGAAGCAATCATTCAAAAACGAATTCCGGCTCTGATTTTATCCTAAAATACATGTAAACCACCCCCATGTACATGTTCATGTGCCCGGTTTTTTCCAAAACATTTATAAACTCAAAAACTCCCCCACATCCCACGGCAAATTCCTGATTTTTTCAAAAATCACTCAAAATCTGGCCATTTTCCTATTCAAAATCGACTACACAAAAATTACCCGATTTTTTACATTTTATTTCAAATTTCAAGCTTTTTTTGTCGTCAATTCCAAGTTTAAATTGACACTTTTAATATTTAACACAAAAAATCCTCATAAAATCTACCAAAATTACCAAAATTGATCGGCATTGTCCAATTTACTGTATTTTTGAACATTGAAAAATCTTCGAATTTGCCTATGTTGGGTTCATAGAAATTCCTTTTTTAATCAAATTTCAAAATTACAAAACATTCGAACGAATTTTAAGTGAGTTTAACATTTTTCTTCATTGATTTTGTTTCAAAATCAATACTGTGCTTAGGTAATTTAAATAAATTCACTTGTGAAACTGTTTTTGAGGCATTAATTACTTCATTTTGATTTTTTTTGTTTTGTTAATTCGACGCTGAAATTTTCCAGTTTTTTCGGGCTTTTGAGGCTGATTTTGTCTTCATTTTTACTCTCTAGGAAGTCCCGTATTAATCTATGTACGCCTTAGATTTAACTTTGATATTCCCTTTACTCTGACGGGCAAATTGCAATTTCGTACCTAGTAAATTTTACGATAATGTTTTTTGGTCGTGAAAATCGTCTGAACGTTAAAACACGTTGACCATCTCGTATTTCGGACGTAAAGTCAAAATTTTGCCTCTTCGCCCGAAAAACCGCCGAATTTCGGACTCATCGGATCGTTTTGGAAAAAACCGACGCTTTCTCCCTTACTTTTTTGATTTTTGGATTTACCATGTTTTCTGTATCGATATAAACTATATGAAATTTCCCCCTTTTCACATATCCCCAATAGAACTGTGATAAGCTCCCCTCTACCTCAGCCAAGACTGAACAAGCAAAAAAAAACTACTTTTTTGTTCCTTTTTTGTGTCAATTTCGTTTATAAATTTCTTTTAATTTCTTTTTTTTTGGTGTTTCGTTCCTTGAAAAAATATTAGACGTTAAGTTTTTTTTTTTGGAATTGTACATAAATATTATTATTAAAAAAATACAAGAAATATAATTAAGGACAAAAAACAAAACATTGTGAAATTGATGAACATAAATTGTGAAAGACAGCGATTGAAGTATTCTCATGTCGACGTACCTTCGTAAAAAAACACAAATTCGTAGTTGTTTTGTTAATTGTATAGCTGAATTGACTATAAAGAATAATTGAAGTACATAAGTATAATTAAAGAAAAAAAAATTGACAAAAATATTGAAATAAAATCTTACCTCATATTTGTACAAAGGTAGACCGCCTGTGTTCTCATTTTGAAACCCTGAATTTTATTGATAAGAATAGTGGAATTTTCTGGTGAATTGCGAATATAATATGGTGATTTTCATGAAAAAATGTGGTATTTTATGTTGGAGAAAATATATAATTTTGAATAGAATCTATAGTGCCGTAATGCTGTGTATTTCAAGTTGAAGGCACACAGAGGAATAGTAATTTTGAAATTGGGTTAAAATATTTGACTGTCTACAATTTTTGAGTTTGGTCGGATTCTAGAACGTAGGAATTTCTAGAGGCAGATGAATTTAAAATCGGTTTAATTTAAAATTTGGAAATTGGGTTTGATGTTGAGATGTTCCCTACCACTTTTGGTTGGCTCAAATTCTAAGACGTAGGAGTTTGCAGAATCAGATATATTTAAAATCAGTTTAAGTTAAAATTTTGAAATTGGGTTTAAGCTTTGATGTTGAGGTGGTTTCTAAAAATTTTTAGTTTACTCGAATTCCAAGACGTAAGAATTGGAGAAGCGGTAGATAAATTTAAAATTTTGAAGTTGGGTTAAAGCTTTGATGTTGGGATAGTTTCTACAATTTTTGATTTGCTCAAATTCTGAGACGTAGGGGTTTGCATAGACAGATACATTCAAAATCAGTGTATTTTGAAATTGGGTTTAAGCTTTGATGTTGAGGTAGTTTCTACAATTTTTTAGTTTGCTCAAATTCTGAGCCGTAGGGGTTTGCAGAACGGTAGATAAATTTAAAATTTTGAAGTTGGGTTTAAGCTTTGATCTTGGGATAGTTTCTACAATTTTTGAGTTTGCTCAAATTCTGGGACGTAGCGGTTTGCAGAGACAGATACATTCAAAATCAGTGTATTTTGAAATTGGGTTTAAGCTTTGATGTTGAGGTAGTTTCTACAATTTTTTAGTTTGCTCAAATTCTAAGACGTAGGAATTTGCAGAGGCCCCATGAATTTGAAATCAGCGTAATTACAAAAATGATATTGGGTGTACCTAAGTGTTTTATGTTGAGATATTTTCTAACAGTTTTGAGTTTGCTCAAATTCTGAGCCGTAGGGGTTTGCAGAAGCGTAGATAAATTTAAAATTTTGAAGTTGGGCTTAAGCTTTGATCTTGAATAGTTTCTACAATTTTTGGTCTGCTCGAACTCTAAGATGTAGGAGTTTGCAGAGGCAGATGAATTTAAAATCAGTTTAAGTTAAAATTTTGAAATTGGGCTCCAGGCATCAATGTTGAGATATTTACAATTTTGAAGTTTGGTTTGATGTTGAAGCATATTTCATCTGACCGGTTTTTGAGTTTTCTCGAATTTCATTTTAGGCGTAGAGAATTTGTCAAAGGCAGGTGAATTAATTAACAATCAGTGTAATTTAAAATGTTGAAATTAGGTTTAAGCTTTGATGTTGAGATATTTCCAACCATTTTTGGGTCGCTCGAATTCTAAGACGTGGGAATTGCAGAGTCAGATAAATTAGTTTAAGTTCAAATTTTGAAATTGGGCTTAAGGCATCAATGTTGAGATATTTTCTACTATTTTTGAGTTTGCTCGAATTCTAAGACGTGTGAGTTTGCCGAATCAAATGAATTTAAATTCAGTTTAATTCGAAGTTTTAAAATTGGGTGTATGGCTTTGATGTTGAAATATTTTCAACCATTTTCGGGTTTGCTCGAATTTTAAGATGCAGGAATGTGCAGAGGCTGATAAATTTAAAATCAGTTTAATTTAAAATTTTGAAATTTGGTTTGATGCCGAGATATTTCCTGCCATTTTTGAGTTTGCTTGAATTTTAAGACGTGGGAATCTGCAGAGGCAGATGAATTTAAAATCAGTTTAATTTAAAATGATGAAATCTGGTTTAAGCTTTGATGTTGAGAAGTTTTGTATGTACCATTTTTGGGCTCGCTCGAATTCTAAGACGTAGGAGGTTGCAGAGTCAGATACATTTAAAATCAGTTTAGGTTACAATTTTGAAATTGGGCTTAAGGCATCAATGTTGAGATATTTCCTACCATTTTTGAGTTTGCTCAGGTATCAAGACATTGAAGTTTGAAGAGTCAGATAAATTTAAAATCAGTTAGATTTAAAATATTGAAATTGGGTTCAAGCCTTCGATGTTGGGATAGTTTCTACCATTTTTGAGTTTGCTCGAATTCTAAGACGTAGGAGTTTGCCGAATTAGATGAATTAAATTCAGTTTAATTCAATGTTTTAAAAGTGGGTGTAAGGCTTTGATGTTGGGATATTTCCTGTCATTTTTGAGTTTGCTCGAATTCTTGGGCGTAGGAATTCAGATAATTAAAAATAAATAAAATGGGGCGCAAGTGTTTGATGATGAGATATTTTCAACCATCTTTAGGTTTGCTCGAATTTTATACGTAGGAATGTGCAGAGGCAGATGAATTTGAAATGAATTTAATTTAAAAATAATTAAAGGAATTGAATTCAAGTGTTTGACTTGGATATATTTCCTGCCATTTTTTGAGTTCGCTCGAATTTTAAGACGTAGGAATATGCAGAGGCAGATGGATTTAAAATCTGTTAATTTTAAATTTTGAAATAAGGTTTGATGTTGAGATAGATTCTACCATTTTTGGTTAACTCAAATTCTAAGACGTTGGAGATCGAAGAGTCAGATAACTTAGAAATCGGTGTAATTTAAAATGGGCTTAAGGCTTCCATGTTGAGATATTTTCTACCATTTTTTGAGTTTACCTAAATTCTGACGCGCCAGGGACAGCGTTGGTAAAGCTAGTAGTCATCATCCGAAAGTCTTGGCTTATGTTAAATCAATAGGAAGAATTTGTGTTCTTGAGGTGGCCATAATTTCAGGGTCGTAGAGGTTTGCAGTAGAGCGTCAAATTTTTCAATTGAGGAGTATTAATTAATTTTAAGCAGAAAATTTGAAAATAAAGAGAGATGCGTAAAATAAAAATTCATCTAAAAATAACAGGAGATTTCCAAACGGAGTTGTTTGAAAATTTTAAGGTACTTAAATGATACAAGTTAGTGGATAAGATTATTATAATTCATTCATATAATAAGTTCTTAGGAAATAAAATTGAAAAAAGGTAGTTTTTCACCAAGTCGTATGAATACTTTGGCAGCGCAAAGATTCTATTTATTTTGTGGGGAGGCCCTATATAACGATTTACCTAGCACTTTCATCAGCTGTTTCGCTCAGCAAATTTAAGAAGCAAAAAGTCCAGTCATGCAGCATGACCCCATGAGCGAATTTTTGAAGAAATCTTCGACATTTCAGTCGCTATTGATCGTGTAGAGAAATTTTAGTTTATGATTTTGATAGACATGGAATCAAATTATTAAAAATAATTAGGAGGTACTCATACTTTTTTCTAAGCAACAGTCAGTATTAAAGCTACATCGAGTCCTAAAACAGTTGATCGTAAAACATTAAAGAGAGCGACCGAGAGAGTCGGAGGACGGAATATTTCACAGAGTAAACTCATCAGTTGTGATTAAATTTTTTTTTTAACAAGCACCGACCTACTACCTACGTTTTAAACAGCATGGTTCTAGGATTGGTTATACAGGGATACTTCCATAAGAGTAGTTCAATCTGAATTTGGACAATGTTTCATGCAAATATTACCGATTTTTACAACTAGCGAACGGCATTATTTCGATTTTTGACTGATTTTTCAACTTTGAAATTTTTGAAAACTTGATACATATTCTTATAGGAAATTTTACGCTGATTCCAATATACCACATGTTAGTATGCTGAAAAAATTATTTCGCACAACAAACGCAAAAAACAGGCTATTTTGAAATTTTGACTACATTTTTGAAAATTTCAACCCGAAGATGTAATCCGATCATGCTCCAACGAACTTGAACTTTCGTTTTGTGTCCTTACATTTAAAATTTGTTTGAAGTTTCTAGCACAATTCTACGGACAGTATCGTCTGGAATGACACATACATATATACATACATTCATAAAAAAATGCGTTAAACTCAGAATTGTTCAGAATAGCCTAAACGGATTTCTGCATAAATTTTTTCAAAAATTCACATTCTACAAATTTTGAGGCGACAATAGCTTAATTTTCTACAAAAATTCGCTAAAAGGGATTATTTTGCATTAATTGACACATGGCTTACTTCTCAACATTCATTATATACTAGCTGGTTCACCCGTGCGTTGCACAGGTTGACTTGAACATTATCAAATAGCCTGTGACCCAAGTTGAAGTGATTCTGATAGATTCGCCCACTGAGATCCCCAGTTGGTTCAGTGACGTTCAAAACGCTTTAACATCCTCCCCTCTCCACTGGGTCAGATTTCAAAAATTTGAAAAAAAGTAGTCTTTGACTTGAATTAGAGTAATTCAAACATATCCGACAATCAAATCCCCAGTTCGTTCAATGATGACAAAGATACCCCACTCCTCCCCTAAAACACCCCCTATGGGGCAGATTAGAAATTTTAAACCTTCTCTGGACTTCCATAAATAATTTAAGATCAAAATTAACCAAATCGATCCAGCCGTTCTCGAGTTTTAGCGAAACTAACGAACAGCAATTGATTTTTATATATATAGATTTTTACATTCATTTTTTTTAAATTGAGGTGATATATAACTAGATCATGCTCATACGCTCACAGCATTATTAATCCAACGAAAATGAAAGTTATAGTGGACCATCCCAACCCGCGCAATCCCTGAAAAATTATTCGAAATCAGACTAAAACTTAGCATGGATATGGGGTTGAGAAAGAATTGGCATAGACACACACGAAACTAAAATTGATCATAAGCTCTAAAACGCAAAAAACGAGGAAATTTTGATTTTGGAGGGAAGAAAAAGTTCTTGTACGAACACAAAGTTTCTTTACCTTCGGTAGTGAGGAAGCAATAAGAAGGGTACAGGGGGAAAAATAAGTAGGTAATGGTATGACAACGGTTTCAACCATGGAACCTAATAAGATAAATCTTATTCCAGAATTAGTTGATACCATAGATCAGGGGTCTCCAACATTTTTTACTGAAGGGCCACATTATAAAATATTTGAGACAAGGCGGGCCAACAATTTACTAATATTTCTCGAGGCCCCCCCCCCCCCCCCATATACCCGAAGTCTTGTTTAATTAAGAGTGCTCAGTGGTGGTTATTGAGATATTCTGGGCTTAGTTTTCTAAGTAGCTATATTCCCTTATATATCTTTATTGTGGGATAACTCAAATCATGTTACTTTAAGATAGTTCAAAATAATGTTGTGAACAAAATATACCAGACCTAAGTAAAACAATTATTAATGATTTTTACTTAGGCCTACTTTCACTAAAAATTTCAATGATCATTTCAAATGCCCATACATTTTTAATATAACATTAGGTAAACTTCTGATGAGTTATTTTTAGTCCTACCTTAAGTACAGTCGGGGGAAAGCTTTCTGCCCTTACACCACCACAGTATAGTCCGTGCAAAACACTGGCCATCGCTGAATTGCTGTTTACAGATAACTTTATACTTATGGAGAACGGAAGGGACAAAAATAGAGGATTCTACTTTTACTAATGAGTTCCTTTTCAAATTATATTCATTTCAATGTGAGTATCTCTCTCCTCTCTTATTTTGAAAAAACTTTGTAATTTCGTATATTTAGAGCCATCTGTCCATTTTTAATGTTATTATCTGTTCAGATGACTAGAGGGGTCTTTACCCTACATCTGTATTAAGACCAATAAATAAATTGAAATTGAGTTGGTAATCATTAGAATTCCTCGAAATGCAGCAGTTGTCGATTAAGGATGGTCGGTGCGAAAAAATTCGATAGACTGTTATGCTTTTTCGCGACATCAAGAACAAGTGAACATACTGCTACGAGCGATTTCGCTCCTACAGCAAGCAGGTAACGGATCTTCCGATTTTTCAAGTATTCCTTGATTCCTCGATTTGATTTAAATCAAAGAAAGATTAAATCACGAATTACCTACTTCGAGAGATTTTCAAATTATGCAGCCATGAAAAAAAAAAAAAAAAAAAACTCTCTAAAAAGTAACAAGAAATACTCAAAAATAAATTTACAAACAAGCTATTTAATGAGGCTCGTAGATTCAAAATAATCGTCAAAACCATAAGGAGCTTGATAGAAATTGCTTCAAGCGTTGACTGAGATTTTGTGGGGGTATTTCACGTAGGTACGTTTAGTGGAACAGCATTATAAAATTTAAGCCCCCACCATTTCGTGGAGTTACGGGTTGTCATTACTCTGTGGAATGGTAGAGGAAGATTGTCCTTATTCCTGGTAGAGTGCGTGTGAGCAGGGAATTCATAATTCCGGAGATGCGAGTGAACATGCAGGGCGCTCTCCAGAATGTACCCCGCTGGGATAGTTAGAATTTTGTTTGTTAATAAACTCATGCTTGCAATCATCACGATATCCTAGATTGGAAACAATTTGGAGTAGTATGGACAGTTCAATAAAGTAGTAGGTACTCGGAGGCAGGAAAATAGCGACTTCCCTGAGAATGTCTTCGAAACGGTCCTCATTCCTTGAAGCCCAAGACTGCTCCGACTCCACGAAAGATGCGTACGGGGAAATAAGATTGCACCAGGAATCATGCAAAAGATGCGTAACGGAAGTCATCCCACGAAAGATGCTGTGATGATTTACTTTGATCTTGTTGTCATCTGTTATGTTATCTTCTGTTTCTGTGCCCAATATTATTTCTTGTGCCGTTTTTTCGGTGTGGAGGGGCTTTCCCCCTGTGTTTGGCCCGGACCCACCCACCATGACGGCTCCCGGGACAACCAGCTCATTTCTGAACAGGCAGCCCCTAATGGATGTTGTGGAGACTCTCCACACATCTTGGAGAACTGATCGTCAAGGGGGCCGTCCCCGGATCGGCCAAAACCCCCGACCCCTTCCAGCTGTTTTCTCTTGTTTTCGTTCTTTGTTTTTCCTCCTTTCTTATTTTCTCTTTTATTTGTTTGAACAACTGATAATCTCGGATGTCTATCTCATTTTTTTCCAAAAATTCAACTAAAGTGGAATCACTGTCAAGGAGGTCGCCCCTGGGCCGACCAGAACAAACTTACCATTCTCTTTAACGATTTCACCTACAGTCCATCAAATCTTCACATTACTGTTAATTAAAAATGCTAAAAGGCTGGAAATGACACTTGATTTTGAAGTATAAACAATTGAGTCAAAATTAAAAGGACGTTCTAAATTCATAACAGAGTCGAAGAAAAGATTCCTCTTTGTTTCATGCCTGTGGCATAGCATCAGTACGTGTTCCAAGTCATCCACTTCTCCACATAGTTCACAGAGGGGATAGCTAAGTTGAATTTGTATTTCCTGTGCCTGTAGCTGAATCCTGACTAACCAATACACAATGAATATGCAGCCGACTAATTCCACAACAACCACCTATTGGTTGGATGTCAGCAAGAGGCGAGAAACAAATATTTCCGGAGGTACAGGTTGAACAACGCTCGAAAATGAAGGGTCCAGGGGAAGAAGGATTTTTCCCATTTTTCAGCAGAGCAAATCTAAAGTTCACTATTCCAGGAAGCTATTACAATGAGGTAAAAAAATTTTGAGGATGCAGTGCTTTGCTTAGGATGTTTATTTCACGTAATAATAATAAAAAATTGCAAATTGTAGAAACGGCAGGATTAAAAAATACAAAATTCAAGAGGTGTTGTGACACCCCTTTTCACCAAAAATCACTCCATCCTTCGCCCTAATATTGATCAAATATCTTCTTCCTCCAGTGGGATGATATCAAATATAATCATCTGCGTCGTCGTTTGTACTTGTGTCAGACTTCAAATGATCGTAAAATGTAATTGATTCAGGTCTCACCAAAAACCTGTTTAAATGTTGCAAATCTTTGTACTTAGCATTTTAATGTTTAATGACTCAGGGTAAATTGGTCTCAAAGGAATTAAAACCCCCATTTTCTTCGCTGAGTTCTTCTTGCTTTTCGTTACTTTTCTTTGCGGTGCCTGCACCAAAACATTTTCCGTTTTAGCCGTCATATACCCTCCAGAATATGCCACTTGAAATAGAAAACTGCGGTATTATTTTTTGTTACCTTGAGCATTCTCATTGGCCGAGTTTTTAATGGGCATTTTTTGGGGTATTTGCTTGACAAGTGCTCGAACTCTACCCTTCTTGCCCAGAATGCATGGATCTTTCTTCACCGGCAGTTGAATTTTTCTCCCTTCAGTATCTCACGACCAACACCTTTTTACGCCAAACCCATTAAATGGTCTGTTAGTACTCTTCAACATCTAACAGATGGCGTTTTAATCTAATTTTCGACGAAAATTGACAAAAACCCTTCTTCCCCTGGACCCTTCAAATATTCTCGTTCGGCAACCCCAAGATATTATAAATAACCTGCTCATCTCTTCTGACCCCATGCTCTCATCCTTAAGAACAGGATTGCAATCATCAGGTTCACAAGCTTTAGAAGAGGAGGCTAAGCTTCTCCTCTCTCTCGAAGATGATGGGGAAAAAATCCAACCATACAAAAAAGAACACGTGGATAGTGATGACATTGGTGAACTAGCAGCAGGTTACATGGATCATCGAGAATAAATTTAATTTTTGACTTTAATTTGATTTTAATTTAATTCGAATTCAATTTTAAACGTTTAATGAATTTAAGCTGAATTGAATTTAATGCTGTTTAATTTTAATCGTTTAATGAACTTAATTTCAATTGAATTTATATTGAATTTAATTTTCATCGTTTAATCATTCGTAAACAATGTTTAACATTTCAATCACTTGTAAAAGAAGCTAACTTACGATTTCAGGCAACATAGCAAACTAATAAATAATTTTGTTTGCAAATATTCCACGATATTGCCCTAATTTTTGAACATTCGACCCAAAGAGGACGTCGAACCGATCCAAAAATGATTTCATTGGATTCAGCATTGAAAAATATATAACACAACAAATTTTTTTCGGAAATCGATTAAGGGCCATGTCATACGAGCGCTATTGCCGTCGCGCTGATAGCGTCGCGTTAAAAACGCTCCAACCCGGCAATGGGGTT